>CBVK0102176432.1:0-15470 GCA_900067695.1 Picea abies | reverse complement strand
CCACCCTCATTAATAGCCATCAACTTCTCCCTTCTAGATTTTTGGGAAAAAAATTCAAAAAATAAAATATTAGAATACTTATATAACATAACAATAAATCGAATGCAAAGTCTTTCTTCTCATACTAGTGTATAAATGCAACTTGATAATTTTCTCCAAAATTTATAACCACCCACCATATACATTTAATTCATCATACTACTCAATAATCAAGTCAATGAGAGTATTTTATGTTACTAGATATTTATGTATGCAATATAATTAACATAATCATTAAACCATCAATTAAATAATTAATAACTCGGTTTAGTAATTAATACATCAATTAATTGTACTAATATACATGTGTATAGTATGCATGCATAGTTTGCGCATGTATTAGTAATAAGCAATCACTATCTCTAATGCATAGTTCATGTATGTTCATCTCAAAGCATGTAGGATGGTAAATCAAGTAATACATCAATCAATTATCTTAAATAACATAATTACAATAATTCATCAATCATTGATCATCACACTAAAAAATATCAAGCGAAGCAAAACAAGTGTTCTAAACATCGTAGGAACCAAATAAAAAAACAAGAGTGGCGCATCTCATCCCCAAACAATATTCTGAACTAACTTCAAATCATCATTCCTCCCTAACCTACTTCCATATTCCACACCCTATCGTTTTCTATGCTGGACTAAGTTGAAATGTCCACTACATTGACCTAACCCTAGATAGAACATGTAAGCAGAAGTGTCAACTATCTCAACCAAGCTTTCCCAATAGGTAACTAGCAGTGGCCATCACACCTCTAGAGGGGCATGACTAAATACACCTCTCTCACAACTCCAAGTTTCGAAGGATAGACAATGGGCAATACCTCCATCCCTACTTATAAAACTATAGTCAACAATATACTCAATAGATAATACCTCCACCTTTCATGATAAAACTAGGGACAACACCCTATATTGAGCCATATTGTGCAACTATTGTTAAAAACATGTCATCAAACAACCACTCTAGGCACATTGTGCACCTTGTCAAAACCACATTTACCATAGATCGTAGCAATATTTGAAATTATAAATTAAATCACAAGTAAAACTTATAGTATACACTATCTTTTGGAAGTCTACAACATCCATCATACATCGACACGACAATCATTTGACTATTACATAGATTCTCGCTCTATAGGTTCGCTGACAAATAGTCATATCCATGCATATACATCATAAATTTCATATGAGAATCCATATTTGTATTGACATTCAATTAATAAATGTATGTTTATTTACACTGTGCTTTTCATTATATTTTTGCATTGATATCCATTTACTAAAATTCCACGTTTTAATTTGCATGTTTAAACAAATCACATAATTATAATTACCATGAATTTATAACAATAATAATAATATTATTCAACCCATAAACAAGTCTAGATGTACACATCTCAAATCTCTATATCAATCTAACTTAGCTCAAATAGATATTAAGAAATGAATTACTAAGATGAGTACAATCAAAGTTCTAACTACCTAAGGCCAAAATATTTGTAAAGCCCTCCCATGTTTACTGAACAAATAAATGTAAATGAAATAACAAAGTAGCATTATACAAAAAATAACTAAGTTAATGTTGTTTTTAATACGAGAAAATTGACACAAAACTTAGGTAAGATCACCATGTTAGTTTATTAAGTACTTTATGAATATCTAACACAATGAGAAATCTAACTAACGACACAAAGAATAAAGATTGAAGAACTATCTTGCTTATTTAAGAATAATTCATTTGCACATATATTTAACGCGCAAGTCGTAAGATATATATTCTTTGAATAATTAAAATAAATCAATTATAAACAACTAGTTTTCTAAGAGAATTACCCTTAACATTAAAGTTAACCTGAACTTCACCATTCATCGACATAAATTTTTCATTGATAATTTCCAAACATTCTCATGCTCCTAGCGGTGTATAACTTGTTACCAATAATATAAAAACATACGTCAATGTTTCCAAATAATAATAAAAAAAAAATTCTATGATATTTAATTTACCTTACAATAATTCATTTATTGTTTTTTTCTTTTATATTTTATGATTAACACTAACCTCTAAATTTTTACCTTTTTACTTAGTCATTAATGGCATGGATTTTATATATAAAGGTAATAATCTTATTAATAGTTTTCGCCAACAAAAGCAAAATTCTTTTACTTGGCAATGGAATGAGAGATAGTACAAACATGTATTTGTAAATCTTTAATGGATAGACTTCATCAATAAAACAAATAATAAGCCATTTTTAGGTTTTAACATAAATTCATAGTAATGTCCAACAACACTACCATAAGTAATGGCATGCCTTTATCCTATGTCGGTAGTTTGTAACTCACAGTTACATCGTTAAGATTGGTTGGTTCAATAATTAATTAGTAGATGTGTTTTTATCGATATCAAAAGTTATGTAAGGTTAAGGATCGAAACTGTAAGTTATTGTCCAACTTATCTTCATTGAAACCTCTGCAGCTTCATCCTAGATCTTAGTTCCCTACTCTTATGCCAAGGAGTTCCACCTCAAGCGGACGTTATCAGTAGAAGGGCTCGAGAATACGAGTAATGGCGCAAAGTGGAGGATTAAATCTAGACTTCAGTGTGTAAGATATCTATTATGCCAAGAGTGCATTGAAATTTATTAGGACTATATATACACAAAAAACATAATAAGATGTTATTTTTCAAATAGTCCAACTTGTATCAATGATACAGGGGACAAAATCAGTATGCTTCCATGAGAATTGAGGTTTATAAAAATATATATATACTCAAACCGAAATTAACCGATTTATGCAAACATGCTAGGATTCCATTCCGTCGACGTTAAGAATACATATATAAGCGTTAAGAATATATATATATATATATATATATATATGAAAAAAGAACAACTAGTCCATAATACTATGTTATCTATCAACATTTTATGTGCATAATAGCATATAAATCAAGGTTTTGTATAACAATAAACAATTACACATTTAAATACCGTGATCAGGTGTTTGATAAAATGTATGGATGATCTTCAACTTGGAGGCTTGTGAAAATTTATTTCTTTCGTCTGTTGATCCCAAGACTCCCAAGACTCCCATCAGTACCTCCCAACCAACTCACACACAAAAACCAGAATTTCAATAACTCCCAAGCTTGCCTCGCAAGGAAGAGCTTTCACTCTTTCACAAGCTTGGATTCTTAACTCTCACAAGTAAAACACAGTACAATAAAATTTTGGCAGCATAACATTACCAAGAAAAGTAATTTCCTTCCCCTTCTACTCCATTTATTTTATAGGTAAATTCTCAATGACACTTGTCCACATGCACAAGTAATTCAACTTTTTAATTATTTTATTAGTGATTATTCACCCACACTTGTTTCACTCTTCTCAAGTTGCACAAGTAATTACCATTTTTATTTTAATTAAAAAATCATTTTCCCTCACATTGGAGAATGTGTTCTTATTTTTGCACTTAGTTGTCCCCTTGTTCTCCAATTTCTCATTTAATAAGTATCCCCTAACTAGATCTTAGTTAAAGTTGGATTAAGAGTCTTATTTTAGTTAAGATTTGTGGGAGATTAACTCAAGATGCTACTATATGTGTACATCTATTCTCTCATGTTTTAATTTCTTCCTTTTTTTTTTAAATCCCTTTATTGTTTTTATGTACACATGTGCATTTTACCCAACTTTTAAATTTGTATTCCCCTTTTTCCTAGAGTTTGATTTTATCTCAATTATTTTAATTTATTTAATATTTTTATTTAGTCCTTTAATTAAATTTAAACTTAGACTTAGTCTAGATTTAGGCTTAGACTTTCGTTAGGCTTTTAAGTTCATAATTTACAGACTAATTAATATTTTATTCTAACAAAGGCTAAACATTTCATTGTCTTCTAGGCCACCTAGATTTATTGACTCATGTTTATATTTGCGACATACCCTTCAAGACACACCTTCGTTCTCCAAGGGCCACTCGCCTTTGACTGATTTTGGAAGTTTGTCCGACCCTTGGAGCCAACACTTTATTCGATTGACCTTGTGATAGACTAAGAGATTCTAAGAAATACGAATTTTGCCTTATTGTGCACCCCTTAGATTACCTTGTGAGCCACTGTCTAAATCTACCCCCACGACATCATGTACCTCTCGAACTAGGTAATCATTTACCTACAATTCAGGTCATGGCGAGAATGCTAGTAAGTCGTGACAAGGAAGTTATCACACCTCTCCCTCAAATATATGGTTTTTGTGCATGACCATTTCACTTCTTATGTGAGTCGGATTAACAAGCATCGTCGAGACTACATCAACTGACAAAAATAATGTCCATAATCCATATCCATAAATCGTATTATAATCAATCATATATCACATGTGCGTAAAATGAAACACTCAATCAAAATACAATCCACTCTCTGATTCAATCTAGAGTCCAAGGAAGTCCATTGATGCCATCAACATCCACAACCTATCATGTGTTTTTCACACTCAAGGGAACTCGTCAATAATATATGTCAATACATATAAATTTGAAAATAACAATGATTTACAATACATCATCAGCGTCATATATAACTCATAATCGAAACAAAATAATAATGTACTATAACTAGATCAATTGCACGTAAGTGTCTTCAAAAAATAAGTCAATATAAGTGTGATCAATAGTATGGGATGTCACTGTCCCCGAGGTGTAGGACAGTCGGTGACGAAGTGTGTTGTTAAGCCACTCTGTGTTGTTAAAGTCATCGGTTCGAAACCTGCGGGGCCAAAAAATCCAACAATGTTAAAGGTTGGTGTGGCTCAAGCCGGGTGCGATCCCCGGGTGATTTTGACAGCTTAGATGCCCCTGAGTCACGGTTTCTCAAGCCACAGGTTAATCGCGTAGCCAACCGAGTCCGCACAAATTAACAAACAAAAAAAAAATAGTAAGGGATGTTACAATATGGGGTGTCACAATGGTTTACAAAAGTGTTATGATCATTGATAATCCACCACAAGTTCCATAAAGGAGAAGTAGACCTTCATATGTCTTGTACTTTCTCCTCCATAATTGCTAGTCAACAACATGCACCAATGATTTATTAGTTTTAACAAAAAATTACCAACAATTAATTTAGTTGTTTTCACACAAGCCTCACTATTTCCTCGTGTGGATACCATTTAACACAACCATAGATAGCCACAATCTTACAACCTCTTCTTGTAGTGTGACTTTTCAATATCTCAACTCGTTGAACCTCATACAACATAGAGGGGAAAATGGAAATCCATCATGTTGTCCTCCATTATGAAAAATCTAGGTACCCAATAACCAATAAATTGATGCATACATTCTACAGTAATGAATACCAACCTTATCAAGGCATCCAAGCAACAGATTTACAACTTCAAACAAATCTAACAACACTATTTTCTATGGTGTGATGGCCCTAGTGATCAAGGAAAGTTTCAACACCATAGCATCTTTCGACCAATAGATTCACACCAACAAGATTGATTTCAGTGGATCTCATAAATCTAGTCATAGCAACACCAAATCTAGGTATCCCATCACTAGATATGCAACATTAGACAGTAAATCTATCATATCCCATCATATATGTGCTTGAATTTAACAAAACTAACAACTCCGTGTTTCTCCATGCGTGTTCAAGCCAAAGCCACGTGCTTTGAGTTGACTCTCCATTTCAAGTCTTGCCTTGCTTTCCATTTTCTTGGAACAAATTTTCATTTTACACAAGCTCCACTCAAACCAAGATTAGATTAAAAATACATTGTCCCCAACACTTTGAATCTGAAATGTTCATGCTCTAATACCAAATGAAAGGAAGCAAAGATGTGTAGAATATGCTTTCTACACTAATCCATGAGAAAAGAATGTGCAAAAACTCTGAACATAATAGTTACAAACAAATGAAAAATATAAAAAACCATTAAACAACATAATTTCTTGGGGAAAATAGTTTTAAGAGAAAACCCCACTCCAAAGCAAGCTCAATGTGATCTTCAACAACGAACAATGATTACAATACACTTTCAAAGTTGTGCTCTTAACAAAAGTAATCTATAGTGAGTTCATTCTTGCTTGGATCTCTAGACCAAATCGGGGTTAATCACCATGCACTCCAAAACTACAATGGCCACCCAAGCCTATACGAGTCAGTGGACCAACTCTCGAGGGCCTATACCATGAGGCATCTTACAATAAAGCATCTCGAGCAATTAAACAATTTTCATCACGTGAAATACCACAAACAAATACCATGGACCCATACACCGTGAATGGTAAACCCATCTTTGATTGTATCAAGGTTATCCTAACTAGTGTAGGATTGAGTCAAGATTAACCTAACAATGAGGGGCCTCATTAGATTAGATTTTCTTAAGGGCGACTCTGGAAGCTAACAAAAGGTTAAATCACAACAAAATCTCCAACCTCATATCGACTACTCAAAAACTTGGGAGTTTTATTATGGGAGCTATCAAGGAAAACTAAATGTGTGGTGAGAGGAAATTTTTCATTTTTAAATTATACTCTATGTAGTGCATTGGGGATTTAAAAATATATAATAATAGTTATATTTCTATGAAATATGAAGTAGTTCAAGGAACAAATAATAGAACCTTTCTCCTAAGAAATAGGTTGAACTACAATAATCTCATGTATGGAACTAAGGCTAGATATTATTTTAAAGTACATGAACCCACTAGAGGTATAGCCTCAACAATAACCACAAGGAGCATTGGCTTTCTTGTACATACTACCTTAGTTCGAAATCCCCTTTTGATCCTAGATATTAAACTACATACATGGGTATCTAGTCTCATGTATAAAACTAAAATGCTAAATGCTATTAAAAAGTACATATATGGGTATCTAGTCTCATGTATAAAAACTAAAATGCAATTAAAAGGCACATGAAGAGGTAACCTCAACGATGACCACAAGGGGCATTGGATTTCTTGAAGATACCATCTTTTAAACTGAAATAGCCTTTGGTACTAGAGTAAGACCTAAAACAACAAGAGCTCTTTGAACAACAATAAAATCATACCCCCTTAAGTACCACCACCGTCTACCTCCCTTCGAAACAACCCACAAATCATTTCGAATAACATATTTTTCCTTGAATAATAATGATAAATGAATCCATACTCACAAATTAGTAACAAGTGATCACTATCCTCCTACTACCAATTAAGATGTGATAAATTTGACTATATGAAGAAAAAAAAAAAGCAATTTTATGCTTCTATAGCTACTACTAATGAAATGTCGCGCTGAGAGGTATTGAAAAGTGGAAATTCCAAAATGCTTATGGATTTGGGTACACTATGGCAAGTGTGACATTGAAGTTTGGTCTTTTAATACAATTATGAATTAGGGCACCGAGATAAAAGAGAGGTTTTGGAAAAACCTTGGAAGAGTTAAAAGTTCAAGTGAAGTGAACTCTTTCACACAAGAGTGGGATTTCCAAATTGATTTGAAAAGGAAAAAAAAATTGTTTCAATATTTTTTAAAGATTTGGATTTTAGAAAAGTAATAATGGAGCAAGAAAATGTAATTACAAGTTCAAATGAAGTTTACTTCTTAAACCAGAAACCAGAGTATCATTTTAAAATTGATTTGAAATCATAAAAAAATTGTTTTAATATTTTTTAATAATTTAGGGTTTAAAAATTGATATTAGAATAAGAAACAAATAAAGACATTTTTTACAATTAAGTATTAGGGAGATGTATAATTCTTTCAATACTCAACATGGAGTTGATATGTGACATTTAAAAAAACCATTAAAAAAAAATATTTCAATGTTGTTGATGAATAAAATATTTCTATATCCATTTCAAGTAAAATAATTCCATAACTACTTCATATAGAGTGAAAATATTTCAATATCCACATTCAATTAAAAAAAATATCAATTTCAAGTAAAAAGAGTGACAAATTGAAAGTAAAACAAGTTAAAATTTTCAGAGATCAACAAATTAAATCCCTTGAAAATATAAGCATTGAATTAAGTTTTGTGCTCTAAATTAGTTTGGACCTCCCCAAATTTGATGTTTAAATGCATAATAGATCTAGTACATGGTAACTCCAAAGTTAAGATAAATATATAATGATTTCTTAGATTTTTAATGATATGAAAAAAAAACTTTATAATTTGTATATTTTTTATATTATGATGAAAAATAACTATAATAAGCAAATGTATTACACCTACTTAATTACTCGACATTATATCTTTTTGACCTATAAAACTAAAATCTTCATAGTTAAGAGAGCCATAAAATTAAATAATGTATATTTTAACCTACCTAATTACTTGACATTATATCTTTTTACCTATAAAACTAAAATCTTCATAGTTAAGAAAGTAATAAAAATTAAATAATATATATTTTAATCTCATTTATATATAAAATCTTAATGATTAAGAATAAAAAACAAAAATAAAAAAATGTATATTTTAATATCATTTATATCTGAGAATGCTTCTATAAAGACTAAAATCTTCATGGTTAAAAGAGTTGGGAGATTAAATAATATATATTTTAATATCAATTATATTTGAGAATGCTTCTATAAAGACTAAATATTATAATATATATTTTTATTTCATCTTTAATATTAACAAAAAAAGACATGAAAGAAACCATAAATCCTTTCAAGGGAATTGTTGCCACAGTATTATATTACTTACACATCTGTCCAAATGTTTTTGAATGTGAATGTGATGTTTAACATAACCAAAAAAATAGTTTAAGCATTTTTTTAAGGTGATTTTTTGTTTTTGATTTTGTTTTAAATTTTTCTTTAATTTTACTTGAAATCCAGTGACGAGGAGGATCTACAGATGATCAGACATGAAAGAATAAAACAACAAAAACCAAAAACAATTTTATCCAAATTTATATCACCACACGCATTGCAGGAACGTTCTCGTAAGTGCAGTCCTCGCGAGCATTTGGTATCGGAAAAGAAAGAAACGGAATAAAGCGAGTGCCCTTGGATGCCTTCATCTGGTCTTCTTGTTTAAGCCATCTGCCTACTATCCATGTCTGTACATTCAGACCTTTAGTTCATCTCTCAAACTTACAATGTTGTAATTAAATTAACTGTATTTACTTGTTTTGTTTCCAAACTTAACAGCAATTTATATAAACTATTTAAATCTTTACCATTTTAATCTCATTTTTCTTTAAAATGTCTCAATTTACAAACAACTAAAATAAACTCCTCAAATCTTTATACCGAAGTTGTCAGTGAATCTATCTTACTCTCATATCTACTTGCATACAAAAAAAAATATTGAATAACAATTTAATAACATTCCCTCATTTCACCGGAGGGGTTCATATAGGGTTGAACTCCTTTTAGAACAGATTATGTTCACAATATGAGAGAAGATTTTATTAAGGAACACCAACCATGCATGGGACATGATGCAGGATATGCTGGAACCAAGTTTTGTCAGATAATATAAAACCCAAACCTGAACTGGATTTCATCATCAGGACAAATTGTCAAAGATAGGACAAATCGTCAAAAATAGGAGCTGCAAATCTTCATAATAAATATATAATGCTGGATATATGATGAAATCCAGTTCAAGTTTGGGTTTTATCTTAGCAGACAAAACTTGGTTCCATCATATCCTGCATCATGTCCCAAAACTTGGTGGACAAAACTTCCAACATCATATATTTATTATGAATATTTGCAGCTCCTATCTTTGACAATTAGTATTGAGATGAATTCAGTACAAAACTTGGATCCATTATATCCAGCATCATATATTTATTATGAAGATTTGAACCTCCTATCTTTGACAATTAGACCTGATGACTGGCCAAAACTTGGTTCCATCTATCCCCCATCATATATTTATTATGAAGATTTGCAGTTTTCTATTTTTGACAATTAATCCTGATGATGAATCCAGTACAAAACTTGGTTCTATCATATCAAACATCATATATTTATTATTATGAAGATTTGCAGCTCCTATCTTTGACAATTAGACCTGATGATGAATCCATTTCAGAATTCAAAAAGCCTATTACAATGGCTCTAACTACAATGGCTCTAACTGTGGACAATCCAAAAAATACTTCTAAAATATCTCACCACAGAAATTTAAAAACATTAATCTAATCAGTTTTCTCAGAAGGAAAAATCTCTGGATCACATCTTATACAACATGACCAATGACAAGAATCTCTGAATCACATCTTATACATCATGAAAAATGACTAAAAAATATATAAAAGACACTCACCTTGCAGGTACTGCATGAATGGTAGCTTGTAGCATGGAAGAGGTTGTGNNCAGGTACTGCATGAATGGTAGCTTGTAGCATGGAAGAGGTTGTGTTTAAATTCCCCAGGCACTCCCATCTTTACTTTCACGAATTGTTCTTCTGAATCCACAAGAAGCTGAGCAGGAAAGTAATCATAGTTGAATCATATGGGAATGTAACAGGGAGCCAAGTGGACACACAAGGGATCCAAAGCCAACTGGATACATGCTTAATCATTTTTAAATGTAAAATGATGCATACCTGAACCTTAACCCCCCGTTCACAAAGCACCTTGACAATACCGCATCCCAACTTGGAGGCTCCCCCAAAAGTCACAAGCACCTCCGATTCTTCCTCTGGAATTGAATTCAAAACACAAGCGGCTGCTAATGTACTGCCATCAACAATACGTATTTTGAGGTCCTCATGACGCTTAAGAAACAGTTTTCCACCTCCGTTCAGGTCCTCAGTCTGGGCAAGAAATCAAGGGGAGAAGATTAAATAGATGCTATGTTAATCAATTAGATAGAAATGGTCGTCTGGTGTGATATAACGTATTGAGAAAGCCTAAACCTAAAAAAGGACATTAATCAAATTACCTTATTGAGAAGTCCTAAACCTATAACTTTTGCTCCCTTCTTCTCCGCGTCCAGAATGGAATCTTCGATTAGTTCATTAATCCTTGGTTTCTCAGAAGGTAAAAAATACTGCATCCAGCAATTCATATCCTACTTAGTCCATACATATAGATGACTTGTATATGTGATGAGAATATCCCAAAATAAGACCTTCAGATAAAATTAGTTTCAAAATTTCTGTACAATTAGTTTCAAAAGTTCTGTAAAATTAGTTTAAAGAATTCGTGGCGAAGATGAAACTTTGCTCTCTAAAAGTGTAGTTTCTGCATTCATTCACAAAATAAAATAATAAAAACAAAGAATATTTTAACAAAATTTAAACATAGGTTATAGCTGTCAGACTTGTCTTCAGTCTGCATCATCTTCTCTTGTAGCTGTATATTATGACTCTCCTATGGCAACAGCGTGCATTTCTCAACATTTTCTCATTAACCAAGGACAGATTATTAAAAACCCATATACATATATTTATATATAAACACACAACTTCCTAAGGAATTTCACCTTATAGAACTCTTTACACAAATAAATACTGGTTACAGAAAATGTTCCTCAATAGATACTCTATCGATTCAAGCTGGACTTGAAAAAGAGCATTCTTTTGAATTTAGTTTTCACCCATCAGATCTTAAATAATATGATGAAAACGATGGCCATGGATCATTCTTCCACCAGATACAACAAAATATTCAAGTTCAGGCATTACATAACCTGGATATTTTAAAGCAGTAACCGGATTTAGAAAGTCCAGTCAGTTTATTTCAGCTATTTATTGGACTTTACTGTAATAAAGTTAATTATTGAACTTTACTGTAAATAAAATTAGAAGGAGAAAATTAAAAAGTTGATAAATTTAATTTTTTAAAATACAATGAAAAATTAAAAATTAAATAAATTCAATTTTTCTAAAATCATTTTTTTCAAATAAAAATAAAATTTTATTCTAATTCATTAATTTTTTTATAAATAAATAAATTAAAAAATTAAAATTTACCAAAAATATATTCATTCTAAATGAATTTATAAATTCAAACAATTTAAGGAGAAAAACGATCTTATTAATTTATAAAATAATAATTAAATTTATTTATAAATTAATTTACTCTAAAAATATATAATCTCTCATTTTATCATTAATAAAAAAATATAAAAACAACATGAAAACCAAACATTCAAATTAATTCACTACTTAAATTGTATATTTTAAAGCAGTCACCAGATTTACAGAAGCCTAAGAATAAAAAGAACAAGACCAAACATTGAATTAATAAGGTAGGTATAATCTAATTTGAATTTGCTTCAAATCAAATGGTACACATCACCATTCAATTCTCATTTTATTAATAAAATGAATAGAACATAAAAACCAAATATCCAAATTAATTCACTACTTATAAATTGTATTTTAAAGCTGTCACTAGAAGAGAAGTCTAAACAAAACTAAACATTAAAATTAATAAAGTTGGTATATTTTAATTTGAATAGCTTAAGGTTAGTATATATACATCAACATTCAGTGCTGCATAACAGGCTTCAAATCCAACTATACATGTCATCATTGACAATGATGCATAATAGGCAGGATGGATATAGGTCATAATCATTGTAGGTTTGATAACACTCAGGATAAATATAAATACAGGTCACAATCATTGCAGGCATGATAAGATAAGATTCTAAGAAATGAAGATTTTTTGGGGAGATATTTGTGGGAAATCAAACTAAAAATTATTGAATTTAGATTTAAGTAATTATTTCTATAAAATCCAAGTATCCTGGAAATTTTTTTGCATACTGAATCCTTTTCTGCATTAAAAAAATGAATTCTGAACAACAACCAAAAAAATGGATTCTGATTTAATACCATATTTATTAAAATAAACAAATTATTAAAAAAATAAAAATAAAGCATTCAGGATATCATTATTTTAAAAGAGGTGTCATCGAAACAAATATACATAATCCTGTTAAATGAACTTAAAAACAGTCCGAGGTAAATAGAGAGGGCAGTTAAACAAAATAAAGGTCGGCTCATTTCTTTGAGATTAGAGATCCCGTCGACGTTTACGTTCTTTTTCTTTTTATTAAACATTAACCACTGCAATCGACAACCCAGATCTTCTCTACCGAAATCTCTACACTGAAAGAGTGCAATAAACAGAAAGAATTAATGGATAAAAAATGCTATACAGGTTTAATGGCAGATGCCTTACCTGGAAATTGTATCTTGGGATCGCCCACGTTTGAATATTCACATGATCTAACCGATTCTTTTCAACAGTGAATGTTCGTCCAAATATCCATAGGAGAAGCATGACTGCGTTGCTGATAGGCCATAAGATCCACATATACCACTTGGAAGAGTATGGCTTTGCAGCAAATGAGGCAAAACCAAATCGCAGATGAAAAAAGGATAGTAAGCTTGTCATATGCGTCAGGTACACGAAATCAACTTTCTCCTTGCGTCCTGGATCAAAACACAACATCACTCAATAAATCATTCCCATAACGATATCTTGCATTCAACCTCGTTTATCAGTTGAAAGAGCAATTTACCTTCCCATGCAGATTCATAGAGAGTGTCAGAAGATTTGTCCACTGTTCCATACAAATAGTCGTAGAGAGGCATGAAAAGACAGAAGTTGGTGTGCACCTGAGAATGATGTAGAGAGTGAAATCTGCAAATACAAAATTGCAAACAGAGCAGTGAAATAGCCACCTTTCACAAAATATCAGAGATCTACTGTTTTAATAGAAATTACAAGCATATTTTAAGAACTCTATATAAATTACTTACGAGGGCGTGTACAATAAGTATTTCAGAGGAGGAAAGTTCTTAAATGCCCACAAGGGAACAAACTCGAAATTGCAGTGCCCCATATTATTCATGAAATCGAACCATGTCATGTAGCCAAACACAAGACCAACAGAAGCAGTGTTGGTGGCAAATGCAGCGAGGGGAGCTATGGAGAACATGGCTGCATACATCAAATGTTCTGCAAATGGATGCACCACAGCTGAACACAAACCAAAGCTCATTTTCAGCACCATAACGTTAGCATAGCATAACACAACACAGATTCAATGCAACATAACTGCTGTGAATTGTTTTCTTACATGTAATTGGTTCTGTTACAAAAGAAGAGTGGTGATGCGAATGGTACAGCCTATATAGAAAGTGATGATGCAAAGCTCTATGGGCCCAGTAATAGACGAATTCGGATGGCCCAACGTGAGCCAAAATAGCAATGATAAGGCCTTTTGAATTCCACAGAGGGAGATTGGAAGCTCCTGGAATGAAGGCATGAATTGGAATAAACAAGAACACATACAAGAGAATATAGTCGTCCCTGCAACACAACTCATGGCATTATTAAAGCTCTTGGCCTGAAAAGATACATAAAACTTTTATTGTGATTGCACCAGGGATGAACATACCAGGTTCGTTCTCGATCAACTTGCTCAAACTGGATACTCTTGGATTGAATCTGGCGCTTACTTCTTGCATTCTGATAACGAGAAATACTTATCCATAACTGGTTATGAAGATACCGAACAGCCACAAAGATGAGCATACCCAAGCTGAAATTATCTGCCTCTTGTCCTCCTAGGAAATTGGTATGAATAGCCTTGATGACCAACGGTACCAAGAGGAGGTACTTCAAAGTTCATGCACAAATACAACCGATCTCAGGTTATTGTTCCAAATAGTATGCCAAGGCCATAGATTTCTAATTCATATAATAACATGGGTTCATTCCAACCACTTACCTTGAAGTTGCCAAGCTTTTCCCATGGCCATTGTGTAAGCGGCCCTGGCTTGGATGCCATTCTGTTGGATTTCTGAACTCTTCAGCAAATTTTCTCTCGGAGATGTATACAAATCTAACTGAACAAGAGCTTGTAATATATCTTCGAGGATCATGCTTGACAATGGGATATACACACTCTTATATGGTAATGGCTAAAACCCTACGGCATTTTTGAGGTTCCGGATCCGTTTAGCGAAAAGCATGGGTAGCCTGCATTACACAACAGCGGAGTTGTTTTGAACAAAGATGAATATGACATTATTACCACTCCTCGATAAGGAGTTGGCATCGGACCAAACGCTCTTTCCTTATTGTTGTTTTATTTAAGGCTGCTTTTATGGGAGTTAGGTTAGTCATACCATCTAGCATTATAAGTCATAAAACCCGAAGCCAGTAGCGAAAAGGCGGAAAGAATTACGAGGCTTGTAGAGGCTCCAGTGAAATACCAGTCATTTAATGCCAGAGAACAGCGTGCTTGTTTTATGCACATTTGTTCTGACACATCGCAGTTAAGGAGCATGGACCGGACCCTGCCAACCAAGGATTTCTGTGAATACACTACACTCCGCTTACCTACCACAAAATAAATGCGGGAAGTCTGTGAATCCATTACACTCCGCTCACCAACCACAAAATAAATCCTCTGTGGCC
>CBVK0102176424.1:0-11267 GCA_900067695.1 Picea abies | reverse complement strand
TATCAAATAATAATAAGAATACACTTTGCAGTTACATTATTTCAACATTACCAACATGGATTGAGAAGATCCCTTTCTCTCTAGTGGAAGCAGTGGTTTGGGTATGTGTCTCATTTTATGTGATTGGATTTGCACCAGAAGCTGAGAGATTCTTTAAGCAACTCTTTCCGATGCATCACTTGTCATTGACTCGATTGAAATCCATTGCCTTATTGTGCCAGAGCATGATTGTTTGAATTTATTTCACAAACATTTGCCTTGATCCTTATCTTCACCAAAGAGAGTGTATTTTCCAAAACCTGTTAAAAGTATGTTTCTAGGGACAACATCTCAACAGTACGCAGAGAGAAGTAGCCAAATCATCGGAAGTGGATTGCACCTGAACTAAGAATAATAGAGTATGTAAATCTGATACTACTGAAAATTTACATACAGACTTCCACCCAAAATTCTCCTCAATAGTCACTGAGCTCCACATTTTGACACTGGTGCTGATCAAGACTTCACTGGAAAATGTTTTGCAATTTTTTATCAGAGAAAAGGATCCCAGGCTCGAACAGATTTTCATCAGGGCAGTGCCTTATGGGAAGATACAAGAGCACCTTCATTAGAAGAAGAAAAGGACATTTGTCATTGACTTGCAGCCTAGTAATAAGAGCAGGTAATGCCACAATAATATGTCAGCGGCACTGGATTTGGAATCACAGCAGATGTATGCACCCGAACATGTGTTCTAGCCATACTTCATCCACAACACAATGTATAGCATTATCCCCTATCGCTCTAACCCTTTTGAATTAGAGCGCTTTGAAACTGAGATGAAAATCTGAAAAGGGTTGCATTTCTGAAAGTTGGCAAGCTGCTGGTTTTGGTCCATGACAAAATACTGTATAGGTTGAACCTTTACATATCCCCAGAGCTCGGGCCATTCCTATGTGGGCGCAGTCCTATTCGCACATTCAAACAGGGTCTTGATTTGGTAGCTATGTGTGAGTGTGAGAGAGATAGAGTGATGCCCTGTTTTCTAATAATGGTAGATGAACTTCCCATAATACAGCAAGAAATAAATACAGAAAAATGGAAAAACTGAGCCGGTATTTCTGAGCATAAAAAATTACAATGAAACCCAAATCATACCTGATTTCAAGCGAACTTGATTCCAGCCAAACCCAAGATATGGAAGAGAGAAATTAATGAATTAATCAAGCATTGTCCTCCGAGTCAGATGGGCATAGGCTATGCACTACTGTGGCGGGGCTTCCCCAAATAAGAAAATCAAGAATAGACTGTTTGAAGTCTTGTTCATGGACTTCACACATCAACTCTGCAGCATTGCAGAAACTCGTTACATCCTGGATGAAGGTGTCCTGGGCTTCAGCCTGCAGAAGGAAATGGTGAACAAGATAAACACACGAAACCCAACTTGATAAAACAGAGGAGTTCTGCATTTAGCAGAGAAGAGAATGTGTAGTTACCTGCTGTAGAAGCTCCCTGAAAATGTCTTTGCGAGCGTTCAGCATTAAGGTCCGAGGCGGAGATGATGAAGATGGTATCGGATTCATACTGGAGTTGATAATGGATGTGGCTGTGGTCTGCGACATTTGGGAAAGTGATTCCCATTCTCTGATTTCTCGTGCATATCTGGATTTGAGGTTTAGCAGAGCTGCCTTTTTAAGCAGGCGACGCTGCTTGAGATACTGATCATCGTTGTTGGTCGTAGTGTTAATGAGAAAGGAAGGAGGAGCGTTGTACTTACTCTTTTGTCTCTTGTAAACAAAGCCATCGTCATTCACAACCTCCCATTCATTTTCTGTTGCCAAATCTAGTGAAACCCCAGGCCCAGGCCCAGGCCCAGGCCCAGGCCCAGTTTTCTCGTCTGCCATTCATACAGAGATATGAAGGCTTGAACCGTAGAGAAAAAAAGAGAAAAAGGGATCAGAAGTGAGAAATAGGAACGGCAAAAGGAGAAAAATGAGAAATACAGATCTGAAAGATTAAAACTGGTGAGGAAGGAAAAGCATGAGGCCGCCCACAAGGCCTTTTGAAATTAATGTGAGACTGTCATAAACAACATTGAACGATCTTCACTTGGATTTGGATTTATTGAGCGTGAAGAAAAGTAGTTTCTCAGTCTTTAAAGAGAGCCCAACCAGAACGTGTAGGCAATTTTTGAATACTTTTTTTCTAACGGTCAAAACTTTTTCTTTTAATATTTTTTTATTTTGATCAATCCTTTATGAAGGATATATTTTTATAGAAAAGTCAAAATATTTTGACTAAAGGTACCAAAAATTTATAAAGTTTGAAAATGTTAACTTGTAAATGTTTATTTAATATAATTTTTTTTAACTACTCACTTATCCAACCAAGAGATAGTGCATTGAATTGTTTTAATTATCAAGGTGACCTCATGCGATTGGGATTTGAATGTGGTTAAATATTTATTTAACATAATATTTTAAAAATTAAAAATGGTATGGGTTCATTTTTATGATTGGTGGAAAAGTATGTTAATAAAATTAAATATACGTGTATTTGTTCCAATACAAAATAAACTATAAAATAATATATTAAAAAAAAAAAGGATAGACACATTATTGGTGATCATAAATAAGACTTACAAGGGTCACAAAGTTGTGTGTAGTCTTATAGCATAGAGGTGTAGAATTTTGATAACCCATATCAAGTTTTATGGCCTGCATAATCTTCATAAGGTTATGGATTTCGAAAACTATAGATAAAAGCTGTAAAATAAACTATAAAATAATATATTAAAAAAAAAAAGGATAGACACGTTATTAGTGATCATAAATAAGACTTACAAGGGTCACAAAGTTGTGTGTAGTCTTATAGCATAGAGGTGTAGAATTTTGATAACCCATATCAAGTTTTATGGCTTGCATAATCTTCATAAGGTTATGGATTTCGAAAACTATAGATAAAAGCTGTAAAATTTTGATAATGCATATCAAGTTTTATGGCCTACATAATCTCCATAGGGTTATGGATTTTAGAAAACTATAGACAAAAAGCAGTCTACAGTAGTTAGAGGTGTAGAATTCTGATAACGCATATCAAGTTTTATGGCCTGCATAATCTCCATAGGGTTATGGATTTCAGAAACTATAGATAAAAGTTGTAGAATTTTGATAATGCATATCAAGTTTTATGGCTTGCATAATCTCCATAGGGTTATGGATTTCATAAAACTATAGACAAAAAACATTCAATATTGGTAGTGAGGACATAGGCAAGTTGTCATTAACAATGCGTGTTTTGGCATGGGCATGGATCGATATGGACTTTGGTATGGGCAGCGTTGATAATGGTGATTAAAATAATAAATAGATAGCATTTCCTTTTATGGTAGCATGTGTTCATTGGTTAAAGCTAATTTGTGTTGAATGTGAGTTACCTTCATAACATGTGTAACTCATGAGGAGTTGTGAATGGTTTTCAACTATGGCTATAACAAGCACTGAAACTCATCTTATTGTAGGTAAATTGTTTTCCTAGTTTTGTGCAACATCTTAGTTGCAAAAGCATTGATTTTATATCCCCATTTGTTTCATGTTTATAGACCATCCTTATAGATAACACGGGTTTTTACGATTTTGAGTTTTTCATCAGTCAAAACATTATGCCTCATCTACGAATACACTCTTTTCTCTTTGTGTATGCCATAAGACCTATCAAACCTTGCTTCATGATAATATTGAGAAATTCGATAAAAACATTCAGAAACAACAAAATGGAAATTTTTGTGCCAACGAATACCTTAAACCCTAATGCAAAGTAATAAAAAAGGCAATGACCATTAAACCTTAGATTAATTCACTTTCGTTCCTGCAAAACCCTCAGGTTTTATTTTAGGTCAAGTTAGTCAAGGGTGTTTTTTAACTCACATTTGATGTTACAAATAATGTTTTGTGTGAGCTAAGTAGTTGGATAGCCATTCACTCTTGTTACTCCGACATATTGTATGAGTGTTCCTGAAAGTTTGAAAGTGTTGTGTCAGTTTCCCTATTCCAAATGTCAAAGCTTTATTATACGTCATATTATAGTATTAACTAATAACATTTGTTTGTTAGAACTAAGCATTCTTGCTTAGAAGTGGTTATTGTAGACTTGCAGGCAATGCATTTGAACTTTCATGTGGCTACAACTAAGCTCTTCCTTCTAGCAACCAAATCTATGATTGTAACTAGACTTCGTAGTGATTATAGCTGGAGTTGGCAATTGGAACTAAAGCTTCACTGATTGCAACTAGCTTCTCTTTCCTCTTTATGTTTGTATTTAGTAAACCATCCACTGTATATATCTTTGTGGATGTTCATTTTGATTGTGCTCATTAAACATATTTATGTAGATTTGTAACTAGCTAAGAACAATCATATGTTTTATGTGCCTCTCTTTGGTATGTGACAGGTAGGAAGGATACTCTTCAAACTTTATGTGTATTAGAAAAGTTGTCTATATTTAAATTTGTATGCATTTCTTTTGTTAGACTACGTGAATTGATATTGTTGTGTTAGGAAAGGAGAATCCATTTATACTTTGTGTTTGACCATTATAGTTTATCTTGTTGTATATTCACTTCACTATGGTATTTGAGATATTCCTTGTTAACTCTCGATTCTATTTGGGTCTCCTAGATTATAGGTAAAATGGAAAAAAAATGGAAAAAAATTGAATCTCAGGTTTCGATCTATGTGATGAGAAGTGTCTGAATTTTCAGGGGTCAATCTTTATCTTAATGTGTTTTGTTTTATGATCAAATTTCTTTGTTTATTGCTCATTTTTTCAAATCATGTTTTAATCCAATATGTTTTTAGTAGCTTCTAAATTACTATCGATTTGTAGAATGTCCAATGTCAATGTAATGTAGAGAATAACAAAAAGGGAACTATCAATTCATGAATAAACATAAGAGAGTTATAATAGAGGGAAACCCTTTAACTAATGCTCGAAATTTTGGAGGTGTTGATCTCAACATTTGGCTAAAATTCCTTTCTAGAAGTCGATCTCAAATACTTATTCTTAGTGAATCCAATATCAATGATTTAATCAAATTTCAACAAGTGCCCATTTCAATGTTTTAATCTAATACTCATGGATGTCAATCTCCAAGATTTAGTTAGCTTCGGATCTAATTGTCAATCTCTAAGATTTAGTTAGTTATTATCTTTATATAACTTTAAGATCAATGGTTCTTTTGTGTGGTGAAGAATATAAGAAATATTTATCTTTTCGAAAATATAGGATTTTTTTTGTATTATCTTTTATTTAATGAATAAAAAAATCTGAGGATGATGAAACCAAATATGCTCACATTAATTAAATATCGATACTTGTAATCTCCACGCACATAAGCTCTACTAAAACCCTAACCCACACGTCTTCTCTTGCGTCCTCCATGGATTCCCCTAGAGAGGGCCCTAGCTCCCCTCCCCCGACCCCCCCACCTCCCATCTCTGATATCGTTGTGTTTGCTTCCTTGGTTGTGGCCTTTCCCAAGCAACCCACTCTTCCGATCTCACTATATATCTTTGTGGATGTTCATTTTGATTGTGCTCATTAAACATATTTATGTAGATTTGTAACTAGCTAAGAACAATCATATGTTTTATGTGCCTCTCTTTGGTATGTGACAGGTAGGAAGGATACTCTTCAAACTTTATGTGTATTAGAAAAGTTGTCTATATTTAAATTTGTATGCATTTCTTTTGTTAGACTACGTGAATTGATATTGTTGTGTTAGGAAAGGAGAATCCATTTATACTTTGTGTTTGACCATTATAGTTTATCTTGTTGTATATTCACTTCACTATGGTATTTGAGATATTCCTTGTTAACTCTCGATTCTATTTGGGTCTCCTAGATTATAGGTAAAATGGAAAAAAAATGGAAAAAAATTGAATCTCAGGTTTCGATCTATGTGATGAGAAGTGTCTGAATTTTCAGGGGTCAATCTTTATCTTAATGTGTTTTGTTTTATGATCAAATTTCTTTGTTTATTGCTCATTTTTTCAAATCATGTTTTAATCCAATATGTTTTTAGTAGCTTCTAAATTACTATCGATTTGTAGAATGTCCAATGTCAATGTAATGTAGAGAATAACAAAAAGGGAACTATCAATTCATGAATAAACATAAGAGAGTTATAATAGAGGGAAACCCTTTAACTAATGCTCGAAATTTTGGAGGTGTTGATCTCAACATTTGGCTAAAATTCCTTTCTAGAAGTCGATCTCAAATACTTATTCTTAGTGAATCCAATATCAATGATTTAATCAAATTTCAACAAGTGCCCATTTCAATGTTTTAATCTAATACTCATGGATGTCAATCTCCAAGATTTAGTTAGCTTCGGATCTAATTGTCAATCTCTAAGATTTAGTTAGTTATTATCTTTATATAACTTTAAGATCAATGGTTCTTTTGTGTGGTGAAGAATATAAGAAATATTTATCTTTTCGAAAATATAGGATTTTTTTTGTATTATCTTTTATTTAATGAATAAAAAAATCTGAGGATGATGAAACCAAATATGCTCACATTAATTAAATATCGATACTTGTAATCTCCACGCACATAAGCTCTACTAAAACCCTAACCCACACGTCTTCTCTTGCGTCCTCCATGGATTCCCCTAGAGAGGGCCCTAGCTCCCCTCCCCCGACCCCCCCACCTCCCATCTCTGATATCGTTGTGTTTGCTTCCTTGGTTGTGGCCTTTCCCAAGCAACCCAAGCCTTCTTAGTCATGTTTCGTAAAAAAGATGGATGAGATCCCCTCTATCCCAGTTCAGGATGGCTCGAGTTCTCTAGCGCTAAAGTTCACAGAAAATGGTCTAATCGGGCAGATCACCGAGATCTAGCCATCGCCTCGATCTGTAGCCATCTAGGTCGATAAGAATTGGAAGCCGCACTTGAAAAGTAAGATTTCTCACACATTTTGTGGTTGGGGCTTTATTTATTTCCTTTTTAAGGAGAAGGAAGATAGGGATCTAATTTTCATAAGCGACCCTTACTTCATGGGCACTCATAGAATGTATCTCAATCAATAGACCTCGAAATTTAACCATACAAATGATATCCCCTCGATTGTCCCAATTTGGGTCCATCTCCCCTTCTTACCTCTTCACTATTGGAATGATGAGACTCTCTGTGTCATCGGGAATTCTCTCGAAAATACATAGATCGAGCAGAACCAAAGGAGGGTCTTCAGGCTTATGCCTGCATCTGTGTAGAGTTGGACCTTGAGAAGGGTTGTCCTGAAGCCATAAAAATTACCTTTGATAACTGAACTTACCTCCAACAAGTGGGATTACGAGCAATTTCCTTTCAAATGCAAGATTTTCCATGAATACGGGCACTTTGCTAAGAGATGCCCAAAATCCCCTGTGGATCCACTAGTGGAAGAATCCAATGATCAATGGAAACAACCAAAGAGGAAAAAGCAAAACATCAGGCAAGGAACACATCCTAAAAAATCTTCTCCTCAGGAGGGAGATCCCTCCAATCCAAATTCCCAAGAAGTTCCAGCCCCATCCTCCACAAGTAAAAGTAATGATTGTATTTCAACAAAGAATCAATATGAAATTATTTTAGACATGGAGGAAGACCCAAAAAAAAACCCCAAAACTGCACATCAAGATCCCTCGGAACAGATCAACAATCATCAAATCCCACTAGAAGTTCAGCAGTCGATCCCTTAGATGGACCCGAAATATGGGGAGATAGTTGAGAGTTCAAAGGAAGAGACGAAACTAGAATTCCTCGAAAATTCCCACATAAAAAAAACTAGGAAGAAAATTAAACAACCAACGGAAGGAAGTAACTGTTAGAAAGGAATTCGAACTTGGAAAACATAGCATGTTGGATGTTCACACCAAAAACAAACCTAGATCTTCTAGAAATCAGAGTGTCTCTATTCCACCAAAGGGGGGAAACCCCAAATCATCCTCTAAATGATAAAAATCACTTCTTGGAATTGTAGGGGACTTGGGAGTAAAAATAAGAATTCATTGGTTAGAAATCTAGTCCGAACAAAATCGCCACAAGTTCTTCTACTCCATGAAACGAAAATGAAGGGCACTCATTGTTATAGCAAGATTTGCCTCACCATTGCTATCTTGCACAGAGGGCCTTTTTCCATTTCCCTATGCAGACTTATCAACCCCTTTTTGATAAATCCAGAGCCAAAAATATATATTTTTCCACATATACGCTCCCTAACTGCTTTGCAAGATGTGTATATGCTTGTTTCTCCACTACAGCTCACGTATATCAGGATTTGTGCTAGAAAATACAAAATGTGGTCGGGTTTCTATGTCACGACAGAAGATCTCTGATCTTTGGCCTTCCATATACTAGAAACATTCCGACTCGACCCTTCAGTTACATTTTGGAGGCTATAAGAGCACAATTTCTAGCTATGGAAAGGGAGGAGAAGGCATTCAACTTTGAGAGCAAAGTTCTAATGGAGAAATTACTTCATATTGAGTCTGCATCCCTTTGTCCCTCAAGTATGAACACAATGTTTAGCCCCCAATCTCTTTCCTTATTGTCGAGAGGACCTCGTTACCTCTTTGCTATGAGCTTGCCTTTGGTGGAGGATTGAAGTGGTGGAGACCCAGTTGGAAGGAACTTGGTTTCTTGGTTTTGAACCATGTCGACACGAAAGTCTGTAATGTTGATACTTCTGTTGATCAATTATTAATAGAAATACTCATTTCACGTCCTATCGATATCTTGCAAATATATGATTATTATCCATGGGCATGTTTGTAATGTGTATTAATGGATTGTGTTATTTGATGTGCTAACTCATTTTATATATTGTCACTATATACTTGCATCACTTGTTTGTTGAGAACTTTGTATAGGTGTGAAGATTTGGGTGAAAGTGCTCAACGGTGGAACGACATCAAACGATTGGATCGAGGTAGGCTTCTTCCTCGTATTGCACATTAGTTTATATAGCACATGTTAGAATTGAGTTTATTTCTGCAGTCATACCTGTCCGTTGTGGTTTACCCTTGGCCATAGAGAGTTTTTCCCTTATAACATAAATGGCGACTCCACTGGGGACTAGATATTCCTTCTAAGGGTTGAAGTATTTTTTCTTCTTACATTGCTCTTTTTCCTTTGTGTTTCTTGTCATGTCACAGTTGGACAAAGTCTGTTCACTCTGGGTCTGAGTTTTTTAGCGTTTTACCCTTGCCTAGCCTTGTTTTAAAAGATATATGCCCTTGTTTTCCCTGACAGTCGCGTATACACGCTTGTTGTCCCACTGCAAGAGGCGTATATATGTCCTTTTCTCTTGAACAGTCGCGTATACCACTTTCCCTTGCTTGGTTTAGTGACTGTTGGGTAGGTTTTGAGGATCCCTGAGCCTTCTTAGGTCTTTATGGTTCTTGTTGAGATTATCTGGGATGACAGGAAACCTATTTGGAGTTGAATTTTTGGGCGGTGTCTTTCTCTTTGTTTTCCGTTTTTTATTTGTCCTTAGTAGTTGGGTTGCCTGCTTAGCTGCTTGGTATTATGGTCGAGTGATTGCTTTTATACATAGTAGAAGTTATATATCAAGTCGCTTATCAGTCCATGCATTCTCTTTTTAATACATTGAAAATACAAAAAATAGGTATTTTGCATTGGTTGGTATTTTTTGTCTTGGAACCTTTATCATTAGCTTAGCACATTTAGCGAAAGATTGCATTTTACTTTTGAGTTGCAAAGTTAAAATTGAATGTTTCATTGTTTTTATTTAGCATATCATTCACTGAAAAGTTAAAGTTAGGCTTTGCATTATATCTATTTTTATTTTCATGCAGAGTTGTAACACCATGAGTTTCATTTCCATACCTTTTTGAGTAATCACGCCCAATCAAATTTATGCTTTAAACTAAAATTGATTAGTAACGATTTTATTGTTTAGGGTGCACAAACTAGCCTAGGATTTAGTGCCTTGGAATAGGATTTTGTGAATAAACTTCTCCAAGGCAATTAAATCAACATATGTGTCTGAGACATGGAGTTGAGAAATCCATTGTATAATTGGTAATATCAGGAGGCTCCGCTCACACCGGAGTTAAGCGCGAGGTCACGCGAAGTTTGTTGAAGGGATAACCCCTGGATACTCACCTAGCGTCAAAGATATTTCTGTGGATTTATTCGTATTTGGGGATCTTTCTAGTATCCATACCTCTGTGAGAGGCGATACTTTCAAGGTTTCGGGCTTTGCTACCCTGCCCATACGGTAATCCAGACTTACGACTGTTCGCATGTGCATCGGTTATACAGTGGTTGATTAGTTGCTTGACTTAGGTTTCTCATAGGTTACTTGCAGGGGTTATTTTGCTTTTATCCTGAGTCAGATAGGGGTCGGACATCACACAACCTTTATGGAAGATTACCTCTCCGGGGGGATCTGACCGACTGGTTGTTAAGCCTATGAGGGCCCTTATAATTGATTATGTTACCTCCAAACTTTAGCAGGGAGTCTCAGGTCCCTCTTGTATGAGACATACCTTCTTTAGCGAGGGAGGCCACTCAACCACTTTAGCCCGTTTGCATGCATATTGGTCGTTTGACTTTTTGGTATGCTCTTTGATTACTAGTTGGACTTAGGAGTCTATACTAAGTCTTCATTATCATGGACAGTGGAGTTCCTTTTGCTCCCTCATTTACGGCTAACCCCCCCCATGATGTCCACTCATTTCATGGGGATGGATCCTTCTGCTTCGCATTATGGTATGCAGAATTATAATACTCAGTCCACGCCTTGGGTCTCTAATTATTTTCGCATGGTATGCTTGATATGTCTTCGCACTTTCCATCCTCTGTCTCACCTCCTTATGTGAATACAAGTTTTGGGTCTGGGGGCATGATGCCTCCTTCTTATCCCTCTATGTTTGGTAGGAGTCATATCCTTCAAACACCTCTTACGGTAGGAGGTTGGAATCTTCCTTCCTACGGATCCACTATGCGAGAAGTAAGTTCACAATTAAGCAATCCTTCCACGTGTTATGCTCCATCCACTTATCCTTCTTCCACTATGTAATGTCCCCATTTTGGGACATTATAACATTACAACATTTCAGAGTGTTATGCCTACCCGAGTAGCCAGATAGGGGTGACAGAGAGTTCGAGAGATAATACTGAGGGGTTTATTTGGGCCCGACTTGCATTGTTCATCATCAAGATCCATTCCGCACAACTTGGCTTGGCTTTCGTTGCATTCTGACGATTTCCGTAATTTTGA
>CBVK0102176419.1:0-11954 GCA_900067695.1 Picea abies | reverse complement strand
GGATTAGTCAACAACCCTAATTCCTTAACCGAAAATAGAAAACCATCGGCGAAAAACCATGTGCTTAAAAACCACCTAAATATGTGACACTGCTACTCGTGCAAAGAATATAACACATACCCAACACTTACACCATCACCAAGGCTATGGGTGATAACACTTTTGAATCAAGTATTCCCCTCTTCCTTGGCTTGCACCCAATATTCAATGTGGACCTCCTTCAACCATATTTTCCACCACTACTGGACACATAAGAAGTGACAGAGCAATTGACACCTACAGAGATCAACCCTGACTGCATGGAACATACAACCATTGATCGGATCATGGACACACATGTTAAGGGAACCCACCAATAGAAGGTCCAACTCTATCGGGTTGTCAAAGCAGGGAAGCTACTGCACCAAGGCAAGTGGCTCACCAAGCATCAAGTTTAACAAAGGTTTCCCCATTTGATGCGGGAACTCAACGCAATGGAGACCATTGCTTCCTAAGAGGGGAGGACTGATCCAGGTGGACATCGGTGGCCACCCACCTATTCCATTGACTCAAAATACAATTTCCATCTTGGTAATTTTTCTATGGTTTTTCGGGTCCCAAACTTCCAGGGTTGTTTTGACGCCCTAAACAACGTTTTTTTGGCTTGATAGCGCCTAGCATGTAGCTAAGGGAAAATGATAGGCCGAACGAAATGCGACTAGACCTTTCCGATGAGGTACCGAGCGCTCCAAATGGAGATCATATGTAAAATTTGCGCCCCAAGGAAGTTGACATATCAAATACCCCATCGGGGCCCACAAACCTTTTCGCGTTTCATCTTTCGAGGTTAGGGTTCTTGATGTTTAGGGTTTTCTCATTTATGCTTTATGTTAAAAAGGCCTTCAAAGCCTCATTATACGCATCTTCTTTTTGTGAATGCGCATAGTTGTCACATCTCTCCTCATAGATAAACTACCACCATTCTAGCGAGTTCATTCCACTCTGTATTTTCTTTTACAGTCCCTGCATATTTCATTCCTTAATAGAAATCGAGTATTATTGTATCTTCATGTTTTTGTCTTATTTTTGTGTTTCATTTCATTCCCTCGTAAATCTGGATCAACATTCCTATTGAAGCTACTCTTGAACCAACTTTGGAAGATGAAGCCCCCTTGCAAGAAACCTAAAATTTCTCTCCATGCCCTATCATGTTTCTCGGCATCCCAAACCTTGAAATTGATTAGCTACATTAAGCACTACAAAGTGATTGTGTTGATGGATAGTGGAAACTCCCATAATTTTATCCGTAGGAGAGTGATACAAGAAACCCATTGTTATGTACACCCCATATCTAAATTTCAAATTTTGATTGCCAATGGTGGTATGATGAAATGTGGGGCTGATGTGAAAATGTGAAACTACAAATTGGTGAGTATCATCTCAAAACTCACATGTTTGCTTTTGAAATGGATGGTTGTGATATAGTTCTTGGGGCATAACAATTATGCATTTTGGGACATGTCACCATGGATTTCAAAGAATTGTACATGAGCTTCACGTAGGAAGGGCATAAACATACCTTCAAGGGGCTTACATATGGTTCCCTTGAAATTATCACTTCCCGTTACATGGAGAAGTTGTTGAAGAAAGGCCACTCAGGTATTATTGCATAGTTCAATGGCATACAAGTAATTGACACCACGCCACAAGAGATTCACCCTGATTTGTAACTAGTTCTCTTTAGCCATCAACATGTATTTGAAACACCACAAGGTTTACCACCTTCATGTGGGTAGCATGACCATGGTATTCCTGTCATTCTAGGTAGTCAACCACCTAATGTGCATCATTATCAACACCCTTTTGCACAAATGAAATTGAAAATATTATTCAAGAATTGTTGGAGGCGAGAGTCATGTGTCCTAGTACTAGCCCTTACTTATCACCAGTGGTCATGGTATTAAAGAAGAAAGGCACTTGGTGCATGTGTCTCGATTTTAGGTTCTCGATAAGTTGACCATCAAGGACACATTTCCTATCCCAGTTATTGATGACCTCTTGGATGAACTTCACCGAGCCAAGTTTTTCACTAAACTTAACCTTCATTCTGAATACCACCAAATTATGATGAAAGAAGCAAACATACCTAATACCACTTTCTGTACATATGAAGGTCATTATGAGTTTTTAATGATGCATTTTGGCCTTTGCAATGCCCCATCAAACTTCTAGACCCTCATAAATAAGATCTTCTAACCATTCCTATGCAATTTTGTGCTGGTATTCTTTGATGATATCATGATATGTAACAAAACATGGGGATACCACATAGAGAATGTGATAGAACCCTGCAACTCCCACATGACCACCATATATTCATAAAACACTCCAAATGTGCTTTTGGGACTTCAAAGGTTGAATAATTGGGTCACATTGTAAATTAAGAGGGAGTACAAGTTGATCCCAAGAAAGTCGCAACTATGCAAGATTACTCCCAACCCAAAACCTTGAAGAGCTTGCATGGATTCTTAGGACTTACAGGTTACTAGAGGAAGCTTGTGAAAAAATATGGAAAAATCGATGCTCCCTTAACCTTGCTACTAAAAAAGAATACCTTTGATTGGAGCAAGGCTGCTGAACATGAGTTCTCGACTTTAAAGGATGCCATGTGCATGACTCTAGTATTAGTAGTGCTAGTTTTACTAAGACTTTTGTCTTGGAATGTGATGCCTTGTGTAGAGGTCTTGGAGGGATATTGATGCAAGAAGGGCACCCCTTGGCATTCACCAGTAAGCAATTGTGTGAGCATAATTTGGGTAAATCCACATACGAGAAAAAAATGATGGTTATCCTGCATGCATTAGAGACATGACATCCATATCTCATAAGGTGACATTTCTAGATCAAGATTGACCATCATAGTCTCAAGTACTTTCTCGAAGAAAGGTTATCCTCCCGAAGTAACATAAGTGGGCCACGAAGCTACTAGGGTATGCTTACGAGATTATCTATAAGAAGGGTAAAGACAATGTGGTAGTTGATGCCTTATCGCAAAAATTTGAGGAGGATGGATCCCTCTTCACCTTATATTTATCCATTCCAAGTTGGTTTGAGGAAGCCTGCCAAGAATGGTTGGAAAATGACAATATCATTCAACTCATCCACATGCTTCAGGAAGATCCCAACCCTCCTAAAGGATATACATGATAGCTAGATATATTGCGATATAAAGGACACATTGTTATAGTAGATAATTCTTCCTTAAAACAAAAAATCTTAGAGGAATTCCATTCATCACCTACAATAGGTCACTCTGGATTTCATAAAACATATGAACAAACTAACATCTCTTTTTTTGGGAGGGCATGAAAATCAACATCTAGAATTTTGTGGCAACCTATGACTCCTACCAAAGAAACAAGGGGAAGACAATAAAGATACCGGGAGCATTGCAACTGCTACTGACCAACACACATATGGGTTGACGTCGCTATGGATTTTATAGTGGGACTTCATAAGGTGGGCAATATTTTCGTGATCATTGTGGTAGTCAACCATCTCTTTGAATATGCTTATTTTCATGGCTTGCCACATCCATTTAATCATCCCTCCTTAGTTGCCCAAGTCTTCCTTGATTAGTTTTTTAAGTTACATGGCATGCCCAATTCCACCGTCTTGGATTGGGACCCTACTTTCACTACAATTTTTTGGCAGAGGTTGTTTAAACTATACACTACCCAACTACAAATGAGCATTGCATATCACTCGCAAGCATATGGTCAAATTGAAGTGGTCAACCAGTGCCTAGAAACTTATTTGAGAGGCTTTGCCTATGAAAAATCACACCAATGGGCATAATGGCTTCCCCTTGCAGAATGGTGGTACAATGCCTCTTATCTCAGGGCTACCAAAATGACCCCATATGAAGGTGTTTGTGGCCGAAAAGTGTTGTCAATCACTTCATATTTACTAGGCTCTTCCAAGGTTCAGGTAGTGGATCACACACTAAATACTAAAGAAGCCATTCTTCACACACTAAAGGTAATTTGGTTATGGCTCAAAGTAGAATGAAGCAACAAGTGGATCAACATCACTCCAAATGTTCTTTTGCAGCACGAGATCAAGTGTTTCTTCATCGTCAACCCTATAAACAAACATCACTCAAAGACAAAACACCTCAAAAATTAGCACCTAAGTTCGATGGACCATGTGAGATCATCCAACACATTTGACAAGTGACCTACAAACTAGCTCTTCCAACCCACTCCAAGATTGATCGATTATTTCATGTGCCTTGTTTAAAGATGATCATGGAATCAAAGTGCAAGGTGGGATTAAAAATTAAACCACTGTAAATCCATCCTAAACTCAAAGAATATTTTTTTATCATTTAATATGAAGAAATTAATATATGACATGAAATTAAATAATAAAAAATTATACTTAAAAAGATTTGATTGTTTTCCATACTTAATAAATCTAAAATTAAAATAAATTTATATTGATAATTCCAAATTAAAATAAAACAACACTAAATAAATTATTATAAAATATATTATATAATTTTTAATACTTAATAAATCTAAAATTAAAATAAATTTATATTGATAATTCCAAATTAAAATAACATAACACTAAATAAATTATTATAAAATATATTATATAATTTTAATTTTTAAACGTGAAAAATTAACTATTAACATGTTACATTAATTTATTCATAAAAATTTCCTCTCTATTATAAATTATACTTCTCAATACAACAACAAGAAAGTCATTATCACTAACATGAAACAAAATTCTATACCACTAACATACAAACTAAGAAATTCAAAGAATCTCAAAATCAAAGAGCTTCTCAACTTTACAAATGATAAATGCCAAGAAAATAATTATATAATTCATAGTTGGGACACATTGCACAAACTTAGATGCTCAAATAATAATTACGCTTTCACTTTAACATAGTCGGAGTGGAAGCTACTAGCATAGCAAAACAAATAATTTAAACAACATATCCACCTTTATAAATTCTTATACTCTAAACATTCTTTTATTTGATTAAAAGTGTTTTTTTTTTCAAATTTATTTATATAAATTAACATATTAATTTTAAAAATATTAATTTAAAAAAAATTAATTTTAAAAAAATTAATTTTAAAGGTATTATTTTTTTTCCAAATTTTAAATAGATTGTAAGATGTGAAAATATATAAATTTCAATTTACTATATGACAATGATACAACTGTAAGAGTGTAATCTCTCCTATTAACATAATAATTAATTAATTATAAAATAAGTATGTTTATTTGTTTTTTTTTAATAATAATATATATATATATATATATATATATTTTTTTTTTTCTTATAAAATAAGTATGTTTATTTATTTATTATTATTATTTTTTATAATAATGTATTTTTTTCTTTTTCCAAAATTTCTCTACACAATCTATTAGCATTATTATATATATGTTTTCATTATTACTTAAAATAATAAAAAAAACCTAACCTTTTTAACCTAAAATCTTTTAAAAATTATTAAGATTTCATATATTAGAAATTAATATTGCACAATTAAACTATTTTAGAGGTATTCAAGGATGTGAATTTACTTATACATTAAAAATAATAATTTCATAAATTCAAAATTACATTTTTCACAAAAAAAAAATTATAAAACTAAATTTTAAAAATAAAAAAAAATTAAAAACATAAAATATTTAACTTTCTTTATTACTATGAATTATTATTACTATTAATTAGTATTTATAAGAAAATAATTCAGACATTTTATATAAAATATCAAAAACTATGTAAAAACCATAATCATAATATAAACTTCATCCAATTATAATTTAATCACAATACCATAACCTTAATAACATAACATAATAATAACATAACATAATAATAATTAAGTTAAAGAAAATGAAAATACTATTTATTTCGATCTTCCATATGTTTTTTTTTTTCACGGGAAAATTTCTCGATTATATACAACAGTATACAATGTTTTTACATAACAGCATTACAATATCCATCTCAAAGACTCAGCAAGGTTTGATCCCAAGACCTCCCCTCCCAAAACTTGGAGAAAGATACACTTGTCTTACCATCTGAACTGTCTCACAGGACTTTCCATATGTCATTGTAAGGCCATAACCTTACCTTAATAACATAGTAATAATAATGATTGAGTAAAAACAAAATGAAAATGCTATTTAAATCGATCTTCCCTATGTCATCGTGATATGTGTTGTAAATACTTTATCGTAATAAATAGTTTTATTATAAACACTAATAAATTAATTTAATAATAAATAAATCTATTATAGTTCATTTTCATTGGAAAAGAAAAAGAGTGGAAAAACCGATAAAAACATTATAAGTCATTTTCATTGGAAAATAAAAAGTATGGAAAAACAGATCTAACAACAAAAATGCGATTTCATTATGGTGGAACGGATATAGCGTTTGGTGTGAAACATTTTGTCTCCAACTGTGGGCATTATTTTCGTCGGACTGAGCTTTGAATACTCCTTCGCTCAGGCCCTTCCGTGCACACCAAGAAAACCTTTAGCAATCATCAAGTGTAAAGCCGGGCATTTGATCCCTGTCTTAGTTCGAACAATTATCGCCTACACGTTGCGCGATCGAACTCACCGAACGCCACAACATACATGCCTGAACATCATTCACTTAAATTCTCTTCTCGTCTATTTCTGGCAGGTTTGTTACTTCCCGGGAAACAAGGGTTCGAGTCCGAATATTACAGTCGTGAAACCCTAGAAGCCCTGGAAACAAGAACAAAACATTGTTTTCAACAATCAGACGATCCGATTTAAACCCCAGAAACAAGGCGATTTCATGATTTGTCAGTGAATTCCCGGAAGCAACGAAGGCCAAGGGTTTGAGCAGTGCCTGGGTGATTTTATTCCGCAGAGAACCCTTGTTGGTGGATTCTGAGAAACATTTAAATACATTTTTTTGAGAAAGAAAACAAAATCTGAATCTTGTAATCCACAATCTTTTCTACTTCTTATTTATTTATTTGCATAGTAGGAAATGGCAGCAGCTGCTGCCAGAAGAGTTGTACAGCGGCAAGTCTATTCTCGTCTTGGTTCCTTCAACGCCGATGTTCTCCCAACCGGTATTAAATTCAGGGTTCATCTTGCTGACAAAAGCCGTGGCGCATATTTTCTTATGAGGTTTTCACCTTCAGTGGCCTTGAATGATGGAGCACGGAGACTCGACACACGGGAGATCTCGCAGCTTGTCAAGGCAAATGGAAAGCGTGCTTCTCTCGTCGATACTCTGGCCTTGGTAGAGTGCTCTTGTTTTTCATTTCGATGTTATTAAGATACTAATTAAATGTCTTTAATATATTTCTTATTTGGATACTAATTTACTGTATTTAATAGGTTTATTGATTAGATACTAATTTACATGTCTGTAATAGACTTCTTGGATAAGTTATCAGAAACAGATTGAATCAATTCTTTTCTCTTCAGAACTGTAGAATGCTGGCCATTATTTGTTATCGGAAACAAAACTTCAAATAATTTGATGTGTTTTTTGTAATTCTATTATAGGTTCATTTTTCTGGAAAAATCCAAAGAATTTGCGAAATGCAGTTCTATTATTTATGAAAAATTCACAGATTTTTTTTATTAAATACTTGCCATGAACCTCCCTTCTAAGCTGGCAAATTTTTTAAATGTTTTTCACAAAAATGTCTAGTAAGAATAGGCTAAGTTGGTTAATGGAACAGACTACCTAAAAGGGGGATGGATCATGTATCCTCCCTCTAGTCAGCAGATGTTTTCAATTGTTCTGAGACAGAATGGCAAAATGACATATTGTTCATGCGAAAGTTTTTATTTTAAATCTTCAGAACAATTCCAGCAGGCTGTTAATCTGTTTATTGTATAATTTAGCAGTTTTTTTTCAATTCTATTTGTAGTGCTTTATATATTACATTTGGGCTAACTAACCAAATTTATGGATCAGGTTAGGCGATTGGAGGCACAAGGTCTGCCATCAAAGCAGGCAGAGGTGATAACGGCTGCTATCACTGAAGTCCTGAACGACAGCCTTGAACACGTTGCGGAATCCTTCGTTTCAAAAGCGGAAATGCAAAGAGTATGTTTAATCTCATTCATCAGTTTTGTGTAAGTTTTACGAACATATATTATAGGTTATATGAACAAAGATTGAGCTTCTGAAGATAAACATGCACACAAGATGATTTGATATGATCTAAATCATTTCTCTCTTGGTGCTTTCTATGTCGGTGTCTTTTTCCCGCTATGGGTGCTCCTCCTTTGAGATAACTTGGTTTCTACTTTGTTAATAGAGCTGACGTGTCTGGGTCTCTCTTGGTAGTAACGTTTTCTCTTGCCTAGGTGATCCATAGTCTGGATAATTTGCCTGTTCTGGTAAATTCTGGCTTATATATTGATTGGAGCTTGCCAGTTCTTTTCCGTTGAGTGATCTGGCTTTTATGTACCCAAGGTTTTCCGAGAGCTTTTGTTGTTATACTATGTTGGTTTGAGATATGGGATGTGTTTTTATTAAAGTGCTGCATGCATTGAAACAGTCTACTGCCTACAAGTTTGTGACAGGCTGATCTGTTGGGCAGGCACTATGGGACCGGTCATGCAATACCATTATTTATGTATAATGATATGTGCTTTTTTGACAGAGTGAAATGGCACAAGAAGCTGCACTTTCAAAGTTCAAAGCAGAAGTACAAAGTTCTCAGGTAGGTCAATATTCTAAAAGTATTTCCCTTATTTCGTTTCTTTTATATGTACTGTACGTTTTAAAAAAGAATGTTCTATGTCATTTGACTATTTAGTTTAGAAGCAGATTTTGAAAAGCAGGGTGCGATTTTAATTGTGCATTTGCGCCTCAACATTTATATTCCTCCAAATCTACACGTCATGACTTAAAAATTAGGATACCAGTTGATTTTCAAGATATGTATATTGTTGTTATGCATGGTCAAAAAGGTGATCTGTATGACCGTTGACGTAGTCAAGGGATGTCTCAAATTCATAATATGGGCACTGATTTTTCCCTGTTGGCTATAATTTTTTGCGTTTTTTGGCACTAGTTTGTTTTCCTCCACACACAAAAACGATTTGTTTGCAAGAGAATGGTAAAATAATAGCTCATTGAAATTGGGCATGTCTACGGAAGAGGATGTACTCTCAGTTATTAGTAGAAAATTCTAATTTCATTGGTTGCATATGTATTCTTGGGTTTGTTTACACAGCAATAAGGAAATTTTAAATTAATCGGGAATCGTCTAAGCATTATCAGGAGAATCCACAGCAAGAGAGAATATCTCTGATCATTCCTCTCTTGCTCTTCTGTTGGTTTGATAGTGAAATAATCACTGCTCTTTTGCTTATATTTTGTTGTGATACTGAATATGCCTGTGCACGGCACTGGGATGGGTGTGGCCTGATATGTGTCTGGTTTGTTTCTGGATCTGGATAAAGTGTATCCAGATCTGAATATGGCCAGGGCATGCGCAGGATATCTGCTGGATATGTCTGACATGTATATGGTGCCATATCCCCCCAAAAAACACAATAAATCATTAAAAAAACACAAAAGTGCCTTGTTTGTAGTAACGTCATTTTTGATCAACATGTGTACTACTCCGTGTCAAATGCAACCTTGGGAGGGTCACCCAATAGTAAATACCATTGTGGCCAATTCTCTTCTTGGTTGATTTTTCCATGATTGTTTGATTGTATGCATTTGGAGCTGCTAGATTTAATGGTTTATGATTTCACTCTTACTTATTGGAAGGATCTTCTTGATGCACCTCCTTGGCATGCTTATGCTCAGTTTCCATGACTTGTTTCTTTGTATTTGGCAAGCCGCACTTGGATTTTGTTTATTCATTTATTTATTTTAAAATTCAATGATGTGACTTATTTGTTTTCTGTTAAAATTAGTGCAGCTGCAAGAGTCATTCTCTAGAGGATGGCAAAGACCCTAGATGTGGTCTAGGGCCCCCGGTGCACTCCTGGGGTTCTTGGTCTAGGGCCCCCGGTGCACTCCTGGGGTTCTGGGTCTGGGACCAAGCAGTTAGAGCCATGGCAAAAGACCCTAGTTGGGCCCCCAGTGTATTGTTGGGGTTCTTGGTCAAGGACCAAGTAGTTTTATGATACAAGTCCCTATATGTGTTCTAGGGCCCCTGGATGTGTTCCAGGGAATCCTTGCTCGGTGCTTGGATTGATCCTTGGTTGTGTACCTTGGTGGATAAGACCCTGGTTGTGATCTAGGGCCCCTAGATGCGTTCTGGGGTATCCTGGTCTGGGACCAGGCAGTTTCTTGGTTAAGTACCAAGCCGAGATGATGTGTGATCTTCTTCTCTCCCGGGATCGTCCATGAGACCTAGGAGCAGTTAAGAAGAAGGGACATGATCACATCATCGACCTTCCTCTTATGCTGGGATGATAAAAGCTTATAAGTTATATCATGAGACTCATGTGGACATTCTGCCATTAAAGAAGAACTTACTTTGACTTTGTCTTTGTTTTTGAAATCCCTGGCTTGAGTTACGACCCCCTTTAATTGTTGTTTGGGTGTTGGTTTGCTTCCTTGCTTCTCCTTAAAGAAAGCTAGCCGCCTTGTTTTTGAAACCCCTCTCTTTGACTTGATTATTTCTTTGTTGACTTTTTAATTTAACATTTAATATTTTATATTATAAAATATTAATTGTTTAATTGTTTAATTATTAGGGTTTAAACCTAACCCTAAAATTAAGTCTAAAGTGCTAGCCCTAACCTACCTACCAGAACTATAAATTGAAGTGACCTTTCCTCACTCAACACACTCACTCTTCCTCCTAGCTGAGTTTTGGTCTGAGGTTTACTGCGGCTCGTTTTGTTCAGATTGTTGAAGTGGTGCGGTCCCTCTAGGACAGATTTTCTTGGTGTGTTAAGTCTGCTGCAACCACCGTGGGCTTACCCTCTCCAGCCTCCTACTGCCGCTGACCCTAAGGGTCTTTTCCAGCTTGCTACAGGTCTCCTTTTCTGTTGCTGATTGAAGGTCTGGTTCTGTTTGATGGTGTTGCACTTGCTGTCATACTGTTTGATGGTGCCGCCCCTGCTAACCTAGACTCTATCCTATATAAAGAGAGGGAGGCACCCTCTCTTCACATCAGTTTCTATATTAGTTTTACATCAGATTAGTTCATTTATTCTGAGCAACAGTTAGAACTATTCTGAGGGAGCAACATAGACTATTCTGAGGCAGCAACAAGGCCTATTCTAAGGCAACAACTAATCTATTCTAGCAACATCCATCTACTCTATCCTGTAGCAGCTGATAACTGAGTTCTAGGCAGCATATAAGAGGATGTTCTATAGCAACAAATATACTCTGTTCTGAATGTATTTTGGACAGCAACTGAAGGTGTTCTGAACAACAACTAAAGGATGTTCTGGACAACATCTAAGGGCCTTTTCTGAGGGTGGAAAAACTCTGTTCTGGGCAGCAATCTGAGGCAGCTTTAAGGGCAGTTCTGAGACAGCCTTAAGGCCAGATTTGGGGCAGCCAACAAGTAGCAACAAAACAGTTTTGTGACAGCAGCTAGAGAATAGCAAAAACTACTGGTAGAGGCTCATATATATTAAGACACAGTGACAACAGTAAGAACTATTGTCTTAGTGCTAGTATCTTATCTCCCTCTTTTTAGAAGAGTCTTGTAAGTCCATTATACCTGTTTGACTGATCAATATATCACAAGAAGATGTTTGCTGGGTTTTCTTCCCCTTGAGGGTTTCCCAGGATAAATACTTGTCCTCTATGTGAATGTCTTTCTTTTAGTGATCATTATGCTTCAGTTAATGTTCTAGTTGTTCATTTTTCAATAAGCTAGGTTAAGCATGAAGTTCATTCCATTTTATCTTTTAACTTAACCATAGACAATAATGTTGCAGCAACC
>CBVK0102176416.1:0-15599 GCA_900067695.1 Picea abies | reverse complement strand
ATTAAATTATGAATTACACATAAAAAATGAAATAATTAATAAAATTGTAAACATTTAAATTTTACATGAATGACGTGCATCCTCAATAAGACTTTTGATCCATGTCACATCCGAAGCAATGGATTTAAGTGCTAAATTCAAGGAATGAACAATGCAAGGTGTCCAAAATATTTGTGGATATTTATCTTGCACAACCATGGCAGTAGTTTTGCAAACAGGTGCATTATCTGTAATAATTTGCACAATGGATACTTTGCTTCTTGAACTCGCTGCCTTGCTAAAAAAGCATGTTTTTCAGCCTCTGAACTTGTTGCTGCAGCCCCACTTCTAACAGATGGAACACTAGCTGACCCTGTTGAAAATGAAGGAGGGGGGACAGCATTAGTGGGAAAATCCCTCCCTTTCTTTTGCCCTCTTCCAGCTTCCCTTGATGATTGAGCCATGACTGTTGTAGCAAAGTTCTTGGACTACTGCTATAGAAAACAACTTGAAGAATGGTGGACAAATCCACTTGCTTGACACTTGGAATCCCTTCTCACACTCCACCAAAGCCCTTTGCTGCACTCTAACTCTCTTGCTGCTCCAACCTATGGGTGAAATGAAGCAAAAAAAACGTTTTTGAGGGTTCGCAGACTGCCTTTTTGAGGGACATGTGTCCTGAATTCGTGACACTGGTTGTTGAAGTGTCGGACACGTTTTTAGGACGTGTCCCGTTCCCAGGACACGTTGAACCAATGAATCTAACACGTGTCAGGGCGAATCATGTCGGATTCGTTGGACACGCGACACGCAGGGGGTTTAGGACGTATCCGGTCACTTAGTTAATTAATTGAATTACCCAACCTTAGGCAATTTTAATTAATTAAAAAAAAACTATCTAGACTTGACAGAATTCCGCGAAACTTTCTGAGATGTCATACATGGTCATTTACATCATTCCTAAACACTAGCTACTAGAGGATAAATCCATTAGAACGCCTTTCACCACTTTGGAGGAATTATTTGTGGGAATGAAAAACTCAAGGGAAATTAATAAGGCTGAAAAGCAAACTAATAACCTGAGGATAAAAAACACTCAGTGAAAAGAACTCTCATAATGAAGAAATACTAAGGTAACTGACTTAACTATGATCCCTACAGACCTATTACATTATTATCCCACGCATTGGAGCGGCAATTCCAATTACAAAAAGATGTGTTGGAGGCAAAAATCACCCTGTAGAACCAAATAGTCTCTGACTTGGTAGCATCTAATGATGCATATCTTCATGGTACATGGAGTTGACCCCCTAGTTGAATAGGCGGTCAACACTACCCTAATAGCCCATTGTGTCCCAAGTCCCAATATGTCATAATCTTCATGAAGTATTCTAATATTTATTGTACAGTGGTCTACGAATCATGATATATTTGATATTTCAGATGTTATCTTTTTAATTATAAATTATATATATATATATATATATACTTGTTGTTTCCCCACTGTATTCAGGACCTCACTTTTCAAAAAATCTAGTCGATCCATATCCGTATCCTGGTAACTTAGTGTTGAGAAATATGGCTCCAGCAAGAGCTTCATGCGTAGGTTAGGTGTGAACGTGCGAGAAGTAGTTCAATACAACTTCTAGTGACCACTTACTAAAAGTGGGAAATAATACCATTTTGTAATTTCATTTAAATAAATAAAAGTGAAAGTCAAATTTCTATATTCTGCTAATCTTGGAAATCTAAATGAAAGATCCTAGAATATTAGTGGGTTAGAATTTGATTTAATCTTAGCCGCACACCTCATTGTTGAGATAAGGTGGTTACCAGGATTAAGGAGATTAGTTCCTAAGATTTGGGAAATTAGTTGCTAGGATTGAGGAGATTAGTTATCTCTCTCAAAGCATAAATAGGAAAAGATGGGAGAAGTTGAACACAAATTTTGTACACCAAGAAGACTCAGGAGCTCAGAGAGAGATCGGTTGAGCAGACTCAGAGCACAAGAGAGGAACCGAGGTACAGAAGCAAGCCAAAGTACAGTCTGTACAGTTGTACAGATTCTGTATGGACAGATCCGCGCAGTCGTATGGATAGAATCAAACAGTGCTGTACAGCAGTTCGGGCAGGCAGATTTATCTCAGTAAGTGCAGATCTGATTTTTGTGTATACCGTACAGCTGTTAATTTGACAGCTAGTGGAGGTTTCCTTGTAATCTTGGAATAATTAAATGAAAAGCTGATTAGAAGGAAAAATTATCTGTGTATTGTGTTTATGCTTTCGCTGTTCATTTTCCAGCTATATGTGTGATTGTTGGATGTTCAGAAATATTTATTTCTGTGGTTAAATAAGTTCAGATCTGATTTATTTAATTAAGAAAAACATAGGATAGTAGTCACCTAGGCCTTGAAAATTAACACTTAAGAGGTTTTGGCATCAAGCCAGTTTTTGCTACTCCACTTATTTTTCTGTAGTAAGACACTTATTGGTTATTATATTTTGATAATCATTCTTATAAGTTATAACATTTAAGTTGTGGACTTTGTAAACTTTATAGGTGTCATTTAGTATTTAACCCTCAAAGTAGGCAGAATTTGCAATCAAGCCACCAAGGATGGTATATGGTTGGCAAGAAAGCCAAAGACTCGTCAGGTGTAATACTAATTTTTTTATTGTAAATGGCAATTTAGTTTATATAAATAATGAAAAGGGTATATACAACTAAACGAGTAATTTATTGGTGCTAAATTATATACTTGAAGATCTCTATAATATATATCAATTGCATCTCATGATTTTGTTTTAATGTTTTGTTGTTTTATGTAGGACAAATTCCACATCTAGCATATATGATAGGAATCCAAAACAATTCTACGACTAACACACATGCAAATCCTAAAAAAGAAACCCCCAAAAACATTTAGAACAAAAACAGCTGAAAGGGCTCGAAACTAACACTCACCCAGAGGATAAAGGAGGGTGCAAGAGCTTAAGTGAACTCAAAGATGGCAGCAAGCTAGAAGAATGCTTAACAGTGAAATGAAAAAATGGCATTGCTATAACGATCAACATCATGTGTTTTTGTGAATAAGAACAATGAGACAGTATAAATAAAGTTGTCCGAACCCAAGCCATTGGATTTTTAATTAATACCACTTGAAAAGGGCACTCCTTTGTATACCCAGAACAATGGCTTTGCTTGACATCAGCATTACATCACAATCAACCATCCCCAAATGTGCATGATGCCGTTACATGAATATCCCAGCCGTGATAATCCTGTGCAAAAGAAAAATGCCTTTTCCATTCTGAAAGAAGAATAAAGACTACTTACTTACCTATTATACCACCACCAGCGGTGGTACCCTCTGATGTTGAATTTCCACTACCACTACCCAACTCACAGGGAAGATCTGCATTTCCATATTCTCCCCCACCCGTGCTAAAGAAACCATTCAAAAATCCATCACCACCCCTCCCGCCATGACCACCACCACCACCAGCTCCAGCCCTTCCAACCTGACCTTTACCCACACCTCCTTTGCAACCTACACATGCACGTATGTTAAGTCAAATAAAATGCAATTGGGTTTCCTGCAGGCTTTATTGAGAGCAACGGTCTGTCATAAGGCAACTAAAACTGGATGACAGAATATGCAGTCTTACAAGATGTGTCAGTGACATTCAAGTCTAAAAGTTATATCAAAAATATCAACAGATTGTACCTAATCTAGATGCTGTTATCAAACCAGCAGCATTGACAGTTACTGTCCTTGCCCTGTGAACATGAATAACACTGCCTTGGATGAGGCCATCTACAGTAATATCTTCCACGCGACAAATCTACAGAGAAAAGTTATCCTCGATATCATGCATCACATTACGATGTAATATTATTTCAAAACATTTGGCAGCAGGAAATAAAATTATGTTTACATATGTCAAAATTACAATCATGTCTTTATTGCACTGCATATATTGCCAGCATTTCTAACTTTCTATCTCACCTGAAGTGTGAAAGATAATGATGTGTTGACATTACAATCTTCGGGAGGATGAATTAACTCCTCAGGACAAGAGGGACTTTCACAGTTGAGTTTGGGCGTTCTAAACAATACATTACAAAACAAGATTTCTCCAGTGAATAAGTATGAGAGAAAATTTGAGGTATAAGAAATTATTTATTGGATTTTGCTAAGTTAAGGATCTATGTAGAATTCACCATGAAATTCATACTCACAAGTCTCCTTTTGCTGCATCCTCCAAAGGTGCCTGTAATACAGATCCTGGACCAACCTAAGGAACAAAAAAGATGCAAAAAACCCAGTATGTAGATTAACGGGCATACTGTAAATTCCATGGCATTTAAAAGCTATAGCACCCAGATAAGACTCTACTATTCTCACTGCTGAACTTTTATGTATGCTAAGATAAGATAAGATCATTTTATTAATGTCTACGAATGACAAAAAGGGTAGGTCAATGTTTGACTCAAAAAGTACAAAAGGAGTGCTAGAGCAACTCCTATACGATAAACACTAAAAAGTAAAGCAAAAGCTAAAAGAAGCTAAACTACTGAATGAGAGAAATAAACAAAGAATATAGCCCTAAAAATAACAGATAAAAGGATACACATCATCATAAGTGGTTGCAGAATGAAAAGGGGAGGGGGATGCTCCAGCACTCTTATGACAGATAGAGGTGGGCGTAGATAAGATAAGATAATTTTAATAATGTCGAACAAATGACCACAAATAGGTCAATGGGACTGCTATGTACATCTGTGTCAATACAAAGTGGGAGTGCACAAGCTGCTCCTATAAAAGCAAGATAAAAGCATGTAATGAACATATATATAAATAATAAATGAAATGGCACATCCTAACTAGAACTATCTACACAATGAATTGAAAAATAACTTTACACAATTATTTTAAAACAATGAATAAACAAGAATACTTGTAAATGAGTCAATGTGAATATTTACACATGAAAAATAACTTGCACAAAATAAATAGAATGTAAATAACTGAAAATAAATTGTTGAAATGGAAATTGCAAGGAAATGTAAATGTTGTGCAAATGTGTAGGTTGTTTTTAGTTTATTTTAAGTCTCTCTTTAGCTTAGGGGTTTAGATGTGAAAATTGCAAGCCTAAGTTATGTGACTACCGCAAGTCCTTATCCCTTGACCAAGAGGAAATGTTGGGTGCTCAACAAGAGAACAACAAGATTCTCCCCTAGCTCCATAGGTCAAATCCAAAGTGCTTGGGTGCTCAACAAGGAGGACACTTAGTGCCATGAAATCGTCCCCGGCTTCAACCCCTTCTAGCCTCCACAAGTCACCTTATTTTAATGCCCAAACAATAATGAGAAATGAGTGTCTAATTAAACTAACCATTCAATCATTTTCCCTTTCTTATTACCCAAGATCCACAAAGTGGCAAGGGGAGGGAATACGGGGCAAAGGTAAGAGTAAATTTTATTTACTTTGCAAAAGAAATGAAACTTTTAACACTAGCCAGCACGATTTTGCAGGATGGCATAGCCACTCACATGCAAGGTGTGCGAAAATAATAAATGAATTGATTAAAAATAAACAACAATGAACAAACTTACCCACACAACTTTGGCATAATGTGGAGGACAAAGCCTACCGATTTTGGGACCAAGGTGGACAAAAAAATTAATGCAAAAATCAGAAATTACTTCTAATCCTAGCCGGCATGATTTTGCAAGGATGTCAAAGCCAATCACATGCAAGGTGTGTGCAAAAGTCTAAAACTTATTTACAGATTTTAAACTTGGAAAAAAAATAGAAAATGCAAGTCCAAGAGACTCTCTTGGGTTGTTTACAATGAATTTAGAAAGTAAGAGAAAGAAAGAGGTTTTGCACCAAAGCTTGCAGATGTTTTCTTGAATTTTTAGTGGCCAAATTTGGGCAGCACCTCCCCTTTTAATGGTGAAAACATGCATAAAACAGAAAAGAAAGCTTGCTGGAAAATGCTAAAATCACCTAAACATGTTAGTTTTGGGTTAGCATATGTAGAGAAATTTTTACAATAAAATTATGAACTTGGAAATTGATTTTTTAGCAAGATTTAAGTGATTATGTATGCAGAAAATAAGTAAATAAGATCTGAAAATTAAATCAAAAAATTATGTGAAGTAAAATGAAACCTTTGGAGTTCCTCCTCCAAGCTTTGGCAACCTACAAATCTGTAAGGCCTACAAAATACTTTGCAAACACTAATAAAAGAAAATCACATAAACCTATAGCAATACTACTACAAATTTATCTCTAACAAAATACTTTGCTTAGGGTTCTTCAAGTAAACCAATGTGAGCAAAAATAAACAAAAATTCACAATATTACCTTAACTAAGAGAAAACACCATACAAGAGTAGTCAAAGAGTACCAAGAATACACCAAGAGATCCTCCAAAGCTTCAATTTATTGCTTCAAAAAATGGTTGCAATATTGCAGCAAGATTACATGACAGAAATGGGAGAAAGAGAGAGAGAGAAATTTGTGTAGCATAGGTTTGTTGTGAAACTTCATGTCAAAATGAAGAGAAGGGGCTTCCTTTTAAAGGAAGGTGTTGACCGCCTCTCCAACATAGGTGGTCAACTCCATGTGCCATGAAGAGATGCATCATCAGATGCAAATTTGTTGAAGACTTTTGGTTCTTCAGGGCATGTTTGGCCCCAGCACTTCTTTTTGTAACTGGAATTTCCACACCCCTGCGTGGGTCAATAATGTAATAGGTCTGCATGAGTCATGTCTAGGTCAGTTACCTTGGGATCAGTTCACTGGGAGAGTTCCTTTCACTGAGGGTTTTTTATCCTCAGGTTATCAATTGGGCTTTTCAGCCTTATTGATTTCCCTTGAGTTTTTCCCTCACTTACAATAATTCCTCCAAAGTGGTGAATGGCATTCTAGTGGGCTTATCTTTTGGTAACTATTGTAGGGAATCATTGTAAATGACCATGCAAGACATCTTAGAAAGTTTCACGAAATTCCGTCAAGTCTAGTATAGTTTTTTTTAATTAATTAATTAATTTTTAACAAACTAATTCTCTCAACTCACTCAAGCTTCCTACTAACTTTACTAACACTAACATTAGCAAACTCATTGAATATATTGTTGTTGTTATAAAAGTTTGTTAGAGCCATCTGAAAACACTCTAATTTGCTGCATACACTTGTCTAAAGGTGGCCTAACTTACTTAGAAACAGAATCTAACAATTGAATAATATTCTAGTTATATTTTTTCATGGTCAATTGTTATAAAATATTCTAGGAGAATATTCTCATCCATGGATGGTACCTTCAACATTAGACTAGCAAACTTAGGAAAAAGAATTACTAAGTGAGTGTGTAATATCTCATGTTACCCCCCATGCCTAGGGGTAACTGGAGTAGATCATCTCTCAAGGCCCGCAATGGAGAACATGATCCCAACCATGATGATGATTAGCATGTCCACAAATGGAAGCCCAACATCCCCCCTTATTTTCCTCCCAGCACAAGTCAACCAAGGCTCATCACATCCAAGCAACCTAGTGTATGGGAGATGGTAAGCCATCGTCACCATGAGGTATGTTAGTCTTTCTTTCATGCAAAGTGTTATGGTTAATTTGTCAGGCATGTGGATGAGGATCTTTGGTTGAAGTTGGATAATGGATCACTGGTTTTGGGAAATTGTGTCAGTTGCATTATTTCACCTTGGTGGTCAGTTTATGTGCCCTGGTTCCGTGTTGTCACTGCCCAGGGAAAAGGGGTAATATTGTGGGGCCCTCCCAAGGGTAACCTTGTGTTCCCCAACATACTTAACACTTTCCATCCCAAGTCCTCTCATAGTGTACTAAACTTCAACAATGGGTCATGGTTGCTATAAAAGAATAAAAAAATGATGCTAGAAAAGAAAGTGAACATAGCAAAGCAGGACCACCAAGAATCGGTCCAACCTGAGCTCTACTCATTCAATGCTCACCCCGGTCCCAAAAAAGTAATGATAAAGCTTGAAACCCTACATAAAGGGGACCCGCAAATTTGCAAATATAAATGAAAGCATGGACAAGAAAAAGGCAAAAAGGGGTTTGGAAAAAGGTGGCACGCAAATATTGGGTAACTCAAGAGCAAGCGCACCCTCAATAAAAGCACTCATAGAGATGGATTCAATGATACCATTAGCCATGAAATAAGCCCTGAAACCATATCACTTTCCCACTTACTCTTGGTGGGTTTTTACTTTCCCTTGTCACTCTCGGGACCTATTCCTCTAAATGGGTTATTTTATTTCCTATCTAGGTGGCACTCCTAATAGGGTTGGATGAAATCCTTCCCATACCTAAACTTGGCAACTCACATGGGGTCCTGGGCTAGTGTGATGCTTGAAGGGAATATTGGGGCGAATTGTCTTACATGGCTTATATCTTAAGTTGCAGCTTACTTTGCATGTTTTAATGACTAATGTTTCTTATGAACCTTGGTTAACCTTCTTTTATACTCTGATTTGTTTTGAATGGCCCTGACATGGTTCTTGAGGGAAGTCATGCGGCTCGTACCCAGGACGTTGTGTCCTTCTTTACAGGGCTTTGGCACGTGTGATGGAGAGCAGTGGATCATCTAGTGACTCACCACCTTCAGACAGTGGCTCTCACATTATCAAAACCTTCGACGATGGACAGATGGGCTTGGTTGAGTAGTTTTGGTCATTATGCCACATATATGGGTTGAAAGCCCACAGGTTGGGCAGGAGTACCTCAGGGATTTTAAGCACAGAAAATAGAGGACGTTAAAGCAACAGACCTTTGTACATCACTCAGAGATATCATTGCAACTCTCTCAGCCCTAGACATGGCCTTTGGAGGCCCATGACATCACCCTCTAGCCTTTGACGTCATCTTCTTGGCTAGGGTTTGGTGGATGTTTGGTTCCAGAGATGATTGGCATATCTTGGGGTGAAGAGACACCTCACTTCACACTCTTTCACCTTTGGAGGATGCCACTTGGCCTTTGGAGGCATGGTGCCACCCTCTCCTAGCTTAATGTCGCCTTTTGGAGCATGACATCACCCTTTCTATGGTTTTCTTTGATGTATTTTTATTTTGGCATGATGTTAGAGGAAAATTAAGGGGTCATCCCCACTTGAATTATGTTGTTGACAAATTATGTGGAAAAATCATGTTAGGGTTGTCTCATATAAAAAGGAAACCCCTATTTTCATTTTGGATCAACACAACTCTCACTTGAGAGACTCTAGTTCTGAAATTTTCACCCTCTAAGGGTCATTGGCTATCTCTCTCTCATGCACTATGCTTGGAAGGTCACTTGTGGATGTTTTTTTTGCTGATTTTGGATGGAAATTTCTGCAATTAGGGTTTTATCACTTGGTATCTTGGATGAAGTGAGTGAATTTTTTGCAATTTATTCGTGTGCTATTAATATTTCATGGTAAATTTGCTATTTTATGCTAGACGTCTTGCTTGGTGAAACCCTAAGAGAGGAACATAAGTGCTACTTCCTCTCCCAAGGTGATTTTTGTCCAAAATTTCTGAAAGTATCCTTGCTAGGGTTAGAACCCTAAAGTCGTAAAGTACTAGCACTTTAGAATTTTAGCCCTAGACTTTTGATCTTTGACCTAGTTGAAGCTACAAGAAGGGAGGAACAACTTTTAGAGCCCAAAAGTGCTTGCACCCTAGATTTTCTTCTCCTCAAGATTCAAAACCTAAGGCCCAAATGTGTTTGCACCTTAAGGTTTGAATCCTACCTCTTGGTTGCAATTAGATCAATCTTCTAGCTTAGTTGCAATTGTTGTTATAAGACTCCATAACCCAATAAAGGCACTAATCTAAGAAGTAGCTCCCTTTGTGAATTGGTTAACAAACTAATTCTCTCAACTCTCTCAAGCTTCCTACTAACTTTACTAACACTAACATTAGCAAACTCATTGAATATATTGTTGTTGTTATAAAAGTTTGCTAGAGCCATCTGAAAACACTCTAATTTGCTGCATACACTTGTCTAAAGGTGGCCTAACTTACTTAGAAACAGAATCTAACAATTGGATAATATTCTAGTTATATTTTTTCATGGTCAATTTTCTAGTTAATATTCTAGTTATAAAATGCTAAGTTTTCATGGTCAATTGTTGCATTTCTGAGCACTAATTGTTGTTGTTACAAATCATTTATTGTTGTCATATAATTGTTTACTGTTGCAAATTTGTATCAGCCATTGTAACTTATCTTGTCTAGAGTCTTATGAGGTTATTCTTGCATGTTTTAGCTTGGAAAATATTATATATATGCTATAAAGTGTTCTTGTTCCGGGCAGGTATCAAATCAACCTTCAAAACCTCTTTTATCCTTTGACCTAGACCATCATCCAGTGATCAAGAGAGGGGGCGGTAGGCTTGGCTGCTTTACTTGCTACTTTGATCCCTTGAGGTCACTAGGGAAGCCTCCCTTGTGGTGGACCTCTTCCATCACTAAAACAAGGAAGTCCCTACTAAGGTGACAGTGGTAGGTTCTTCCATAGTTATGCAAGATTTGGGGATCTTTTGGTGGGCTTGCACAAGTACAAATCCTGCGATAACATCTCCAACAGATCTCAAAAAAAAATTCAACAAAAGCTTATAAAAAAAGATGAAGAAAATCCTTACCTAAGGAACCTTAATCAGAGGTTGCGTGAACAAATCAAAATGCTAAAAAAAGAGAAGTCTGAAAATCAAGATCTTAAAAATAAATTCAACAAGTCAAAAAATGATGACGAACTTTCACGCTAGAGGGATCATAATCAAAGCTTACTTACAAAAATTAAGAAGCTAAAGAAAGATAAGAAGTCAATACAGAACAAGTTAAAGAAACTTACCAAGAAAGAAGCATCAATTAATAAAGAAACAATGCCCAAAACTTATGGAATTAGAGAAGTCTTCAAACGTAAAAATCCAAGTCATGGAGAAGCAAACCTATACAGGTCCAATCAACATCAAAACTTATAAAGATGCAAATCCAGTTGAAGTAAGGATATCTTTAGATGTTTAAGTGCAAACGATGAATATTCCAAGTGCACTCACTCAGAGAAATTTAATGATCAACAAAGAGATGCAGGTGTATGAAGAAGGCATAGTACAAAAGTGAATCAAGAAAACAATGCAAGTATGATAAGGAAAAATCATGCTACAATAACACCTTATCTACATCCAAATCACAAGAGTCGATACTTAACCAATCCATGTATCAACATTGCTCAGAGCAAGGGCAATATTCAAACTACATTTCAAAGAATATTACTTCTGATACAATTTGGTCTCAAAACAGAAGTCACTACCACATAAATCCACAGAACATCGAATTAGGATGGTCAAACCCCTTTCACAGTTCAACAATTCTTCTGATACCAAGACCAATGATGCCTAGCCCTCTTCATCAACGAAATCTTCAACCATAGAGCTTAATTCCTACACGCAATGCCCTACCTTGGGATGACCGGGACGATCACCTCATACTTTCATGTTGATCCATCATATCAAAGCAACAAGCGGCAAACAAAGTCACAGAGTGTACCAGACAATAGATTGGTGAGACCTCGTCTCTCTCCTCAGCCTCCCCCATTGGGAGACCAACCATTATCATCAAGACTGGCTCGGAGGTGTTGAACCATACATCAATCCATACATCCTCAAGGAGTTAGAGGGTTCAGCTCCAGACAGATCCAAAGTAGGGCGCCTCCCGTCCATCAGATTTCATCCCAGATCCAAAGGAGCAAACAAATATCTATCCAGAGTTTCTTTCTTTCGACCTCAGATGTTAGGAGTATCCCCTGCTCCTAGATCCCCCCAAGATCATACATTCGAACCCTCCATTGGTTCCATAGGACTCCGACAGCAAGTAAATGGCCAGTTCACCCCTTTGCCCTCAGCCATGAAACCTGGGAGACCTTGACATCACTGGCCTCATCGTCAATTCTCTCTCTCTCTCTCGACAAACTCATGAGTTGTTCACTTTTGCAATCTTAGACATACTTACCTATATATTTCGGATCACTGTACCTTTGTCACGGTCATATACATGTATTTGTGACTATACTACTGCAAGTTTCTTTCTTTATGTTATATTTTTTTTTGGCATTTTTCTAGGAGTTGTGCTTGCACTCCCACATTGTAATCCTACTTGCTATACTCTTCAATCCCATTGACCTACTTTTGTGGTCATTTATTGGACATTAATAAAATTATCTTATCTTATCTTATCTCATGTCCTCAACCATCACCAACTTAAGAATGAAGAATCATGAGAAGGCATTACAAGAAAAAATGAAGGCATAACTTTTCTATGCTTTGAGGACAAAGCATCTTAAAGGGGTAGGCAATGTAATGAACATAAATATTAAACATATATAAAACAATAAATAAATAAATAATAATCATAATCATAATAATATAATAAATGAAATGACACATCCTAACTAAAAGCATGACCCAAACAAGGGACATGGCACAATAATCATATCATTCATCATATCTTACTCGTTATATATATATGTGTGTGTGTGTGTGTGTGTGTGTGTGTGTGTGGATTTCAATTGTTTGTCCTTCTTATGTTGGATATTTCTTCAGTAAATGAACTTTGTTCATTTCAAAGCAGATCTAATCTACTCTACAATATCAAAGATTGCCAATCAGAAAGACAAGAGCAGAGGACAATGCTGTGCTACAATACACAAGCCGGAAGAAGTGAGAGCACTGCCAAGAATCTGAACCAGCGGAGAATGCCTCTCATGCTGGCACCTAGAAGGGAGCCTAAATGACCCCCAAAACTGCCACCAGAGGATGAATAGGAGGGGCCAGAGGGAACGCACCCCTCCACTGTGCCAGAAACCTCAGTGACTGACTCTCTCTAACATCCTAGGCCATAGTGAAGAAAGTTGAAACTAATGATATGTGACTGACCAGAGGACCTGGAAGAGCTGGTCTGCAATGTGTCCTGCTGTCTAGAAGATGCCACCTACAGTCAAGATCTGGAGGAGACTGTCTGTTTGCTGGTGCTGTCTGAACTACCTCTGGATTTGAGATGGCTATAGGGGTAGAAGAGGATGGAAATGTGCCCACAGGATCATTAACCACAGAGCAGGAGACAATATACTATCTGATAATGTCCTCGGGGGAGAGTCCAGCTATGACAGGGCTGGACTGTAAAACCCTGGAAGGACGTCTGGAGTGTCTGTCAATTGTCTCCTAACACCCAAGTCCACCAAAAGGAACTTGGTGATGACAGACTAGTGCCGCCAGAAATTGCTTTTTCCTTATTGTGTATATTATGAAGAGAATACACAGTGCTAACATAGAAGGCATGAAATATTCCACACACGGTTAACTGCTGAAAAATAGCTCTATGCTTTCAGGCCCAATGCCCTGATCAATGGACCATGTGCAACCAGCATCATCAAAGCACTGAGTTATCAGTAGGATGGAATCATTGCAACATATCTCGCTATAACTTAAGAAAGCCTGGAAAGACTCAAAAACTAACAAAACGAAAGAACTATAGAAACTTGAAACAGGAAAATTTGCCCATTCATGAAATATTGCTATTGTCAAGGAAAATGATTCTCCATTAGATAAGATAAGAATGGATAATTTTATTAATGTCCAGCAAATGACCACAAAATTACGTCAATGGGACTAAAAGGCACACCTAGTGTGAAATGGTCGTTAGAAATGGGCGCATAAGGTAAAATGCAATGTTGAGTCCAGATCTGATATACTCTAAGGTGTGACATGTGGGACAAAAACCTCACGTGGCTGACGCTGTCCAACATGGCCAAAGCATTACAAACTTTCTTTTAAGTTATCAAATATAGAGTAAACTAATAAATCATTATTTGATCCAGGCTGTGAATAAAATTTGAGAATGTACAAATAGCAAGGTAGTCTTAATATAAGGATAGATTCACGCAATGATCACACGTATCCTTTGAAACATAATACAAAGAAGAACAAAACAAGGGAGCAGTAGTTTAAGATACTTCACTAAATATCTGGATGAAAATATTTTTGAATATCTAAGGTACCCAGTGAATGTCTACCATGATAAAACAACAAGAACCAAGATAGCATAGAAATTACCAGTTGTGTCCTTTTCAGTTTTCAGGAATCAGTATATTCAAGTATTTTCACTAGGTTAGTTAAAAGCAAAGGAAATATGATATATTTTAGCCTTTTCCTCTGTGCATCAAATCAAGATGCCAAAAAGGAACTAATCCAGTATTAGGTAGACACTAAGATCAAGCTCCCAGACAGCCTTCTCATCTCCATTGTGGAAAATGAAAATGAGTAGCTGAAAGACCAAAATATATAACAAGTGCAGCTCCAAGAGTGGTTCAACAATTCAGATGATAACAGCAACTCATAACATAGTAAGTCATCACAGATCCCATTTGAGAAACTACAGCATTTGCAACCAAAGTATCAGCAACTGAAGATACATAGGAAGTCAATGTTAAACATGCCTGAAGCCTGACAACAGACACTAGCATGTACACAAATTTTGTAAAGCCAGACCTAGAATTATCAGGCCATAAAGAGGCAATAGCCTATAAGGGTTAGCTGTAAATAGTGTCAAAAGCATTATAGTAAAAGAAAGAAATAAGACACCGGTGAAGAGAGTATAAGCTCAAACATAAGAGACAAGCTATGGTAAACTTATTTCTTTAAAATTTTCAATCATGGGGGCAAGCATAAAGCTGTTTTCCAGCCTTTCACCTGAAAGTTACTTCAAAACGCCAGTTTCTCAGCTTGTATTGGCACATAGACAGTAGCCGTCAAACACCGAGTCCCAATCCTGGGAGCACTAAGGTATGGTATTGGAGTCTGCAATAAGCATCCAATTGCAGAAAGGAAATAAATGGGGATCTTGAACCTTCCCAAAATCCCTTTTCTTGTTCACAAACATAGGGATCTTGGTAACGTAGCAAGTGATCCTGAACCCCATTTGAGCAACTCAAGATATAATACTTAAGCATCAGCCACTTAACATTCATGAGAAGTCAATGTTAAACATGCCTGAATTCTGAGGTCATAAAATAGGCATGCAAGTATTATGGAGTTATCGAGACAAGTTCTTCTGCCACTTCTGATCCCAATTTAACATTCCACCTCAAATCTATTACAAGATATAACATAAAATATAATAATTTAACATTCCACCTCAAATCTATTACAAGATATAACATAAAATATAATAAATACAGTGAGAAAGGCATCGATTTATAGAATAAGTAGATAAAATACCCTGAAAACTGTTCGTGGCTAACCCCTGGAGTGACATGTGCAGCCAGGCCCTTGCAACTCACTCAAATGATAGACATATGCAAAATGAAAATCAGGTAATTGCAGATAATGTGGGTGCTTACATGGCTATCAGCAACCAACAAAGCTATACATGAAAAGAGACTTTCATTTCTTGAATCCATGCATTGTAATAGGGCAAATTCTGCTGCCAGTCCTGTAATGTCCCCTTCCAAGTGACAGGGGTCTTGAGAGACTTACTAGTCTAGCTGTCCCCTCTAGACTATAGTCTCAATAAAATAAAGGGGAACTAAGAGGCAAA
>CBVK0102176415.1:0-10128 GCA_900067695.1 Picea abies | reverse complement strand
GGAACTAAGAGGCAAAAAGGAGTCACTAAGGTGTTAAAGTTATATTATTATAGTGACTTTGGCAAAAAAAAGAAAATAAAAGATGATTGGCTAAGTTGGGAAAATAATGGTGAATGACCTTAGAAACCAATTAAATAATTTAAGTGAAAATTAGAATTGGAGGTAGTAAAGGAGAGGAGGGCACCTCACTCCTCATTCTTGATCATTTTGTCTTTTGCACTTGAGAGCTTGGGCCTTTGAGGGTTTTGTGTCACTAAACCCTAGAGATCAGCAAGGAGGTGAAAGATTTATTTGTTCCTGATCCAAGCTTGGTCAAGTTGGTGAAAGATCCCACCCTCACCATTCTACTTAGTTTCAAATCCATTCCAGAAGTGTATTGTGGAGGCAGGGCGCAGCTTGGGAGTTTTCTGCAGGTTTGGGCGCACTGTTGGAGTAAAGAGAATTCGATTTGGCTAGGAAGTTGGAGATCTGAAACAAATCTTGCTCTAGAAGGGTTCGCCATCATCATAGCGCCTTTTCTCATCAGTTCTTGAAGGGTTTTCTCTGCATACTTGTTATATCTCACATCACAGCTGAAGGATCTCATCATAGGTGTTCCACATCCCCAGATCTAAAGTTCTACAGTCATCCTCAAGGGTTTGGAGGCCAGATATGAGGAGGCCGAATTTCCTAGGCTCTCTACAGGTGGTGCGAAATTCATCCAGATCTGTGCCAGATTGAAGAGGGAAAGAAATTGATCTTGTCCAGACTTGCATGCTGCTATTGAAGGTCTAGGAGGACTCACAACTCTCTCTTTATTTGTATCTTGGAGGCATCTTCAGCCATAGATTCTATATTTCTTCTATATTTTCCAGATCTGTATATCTCTTGTATGGAGGACAGCTTCTCTAATAAATAAAGGGCAGATCTGAAGTTTGTGGCTATTCCATCATGTTATTATCTTGTATCTTGTTGTTTTCATCTATTGTTGTTCCATACCTATCATCTATATGCTGTAAAACCCTTGAAAGCAACTCCAGCGCAACTCTGGGAAAACAATCTACAAAAAACATTCAACAACAGCTCACACAAACAAACATTAAACACTTAAGTTCCTAGCAAACTCGCTTGGGAACATTACAAATCCAATGACAACTAGTGCAATGTCTGGCTATGACCCTCTTTTTTCCGAGGAAGTAAATTTGTAAATTTTAGGAGAATATCAATATCATTTGCAATAAAATATTATACATCCACAATCGTAGGCCCACTTCTAACAACACTAATAGATACAAGAGAGAGAAAGCTGTCTTACATTGATATTATAAAAGAGTGAAAGGATAAGGCGTTGTGCTTTAATTGTATCTCCTGATCCTGACAATTTAAGTAGACCTTGTCCATGAACTCCCAAATTTGCATTTGAGTTAATAGATGATTTTTCCTGCAATGAAAAGGAGCAAATCATCTTGGGAAATTATGAATTTTCTAGTATCAACAGACTTTCAACCTATATTCTGTGATAAATGGAATTTTTCTAATAGTGTACCCTTAGAACAACCAAGTTGCTAGCTTCCAGTAGAGAAGTTCCAACCATTTCATCTCCTCCACCATCAATTTGCATTTCGGAATTCCACATTAAAAGCATTTTTACAGACATCCTCAATGCTCCATACACCTTTCATTCATTAGAGTAAACATTTCAGAAACCAGAGGACAATAAATAAAATAATCTAAAGAAGTGCCCACATAAAGTAAACCAGAGGACGAATAATAAAATAATATAAAGATGTGCCCACATAAAGTAAACCAGAGGACGAGAAATAAAATAATATAAATATGTGCCCATAAAGTAAACCAGAAGACAATAAATAAAATGATCTAAAGATGTACGCACATAAAGTAACTATATATAGATAGCAATGGCCAATAAACATAATTCTTTTAAGAAGAGGTATGCATATATTTCCGATATGAACAGATGTCACAAGTTTTACCATGTTAATATTGCAAATTTCCAACTGAAAAAAATATTTAATGATCAAAGTTTAAAGCCAGCTGATTTTCAAAACATCAGAGGCACAAAGCAATGATAGAAAATTGAAAACCTAGATTCTCTGACATAAGCTTACTTGATCACTATGATGTCAACAGTTCCAAATTTTTATCTTAGAAAAGAAAATTTTGAAATTTGAAGCTTGAAAGCCAACTGATCTTTCAATGTATCTGATGCATCTGACAAAGCTAGAAAATCAAAGATCGAAATCCCCTGACAATTAACTTTATTGGATCATTCTACAATCAATTGGAACACACCATGACTTGTGAAAATAGAGTAACGTATATGATTTGACAGAAAACACAAACCAGACGCAAGATCAAGATCTTTAGCCTAAAATACAAGGGTAGTATCAAATGCCTGTGAGAAGCCACTCCTGCATGGGAGCTATGGCCCAAGTACCCTGTTGAATTTACACCTACATCACCTTTGCTTTAACGTTACCATAACAATGTCCAGCTATGTTAATGGTCTCAAACTTACTATGTAAGCAAGAGATGTCTAATTAATGTCTGCAAACACACATAAGAAAGAGCAATAGCTAAAAAAGAGGAACTACCTTTATCATAGAATCACTCATTAAAAGCTCTTCTGCCATCAACTCAAATTCTGAGAAAGGATAATGCGACAACCCAAAGCTGAGAGATCCTCCATACAGTAAACTGATTTGTCCTCGCACCTTCACAAAGAAAAACATCTTCAGTGGAAGAAAAGAAAATGGATTGTTAAGAGGATCACTGCAACTCTCCCCAAAAACAGTACTTACTCAAAAACAGAAGCATATAAATTGTGTCACCTTCAATAGAAACATGACAGGTGACCGTGACTTCAGGAAAAAAGTTACAAACTTCACAGCTGGTAAATGATTATAACATTTCTGAGCAAAAACAGCACGAAAATCTGCCATTATGCAAAATGGCAACAGATCTTGGTCCAATCCTGATATAAGAGGCGTCAAAAACCACATGCTAGACTAAGGACAACTGTATTTTGTGTTTATAGAATCCATAACAGCATGCTCAATCATTCAGCGTGTCATTTACTAAGTAGAGTGCATAAGTGACCACAGTTAGGTCAGAGGGACTCATTGAAGATTTTCCAGGTCCTATCAAGAATTTTGGCAACGCAGGCTTTCCAGCATTGGTAGCAGAAGAACCACCAGATGCTGCAGCAGTTTTGTCCTTACTAAAGAGAAGGGATTTTATGCATTTTAGGAAGCCTGCACTTTGAAGACGGGAAGGGATCAATTAACAGCTCAAAATGGATTGTTGCCCAGTTGGTTCAGAAATTGTGGATCTATGGAAAGATCCTCATTAGTTGGAGAGACATGCATGTGGATTGCAATCTACTAGTGAGGTTACGCGACATGCATGTGGATTGCAATCTACTAGTGAGGTTACGCGACATGCATGTGGATTGTTGTACAGTAATTGATTTCAGGAGATTCGTGATTCGAGAGTTCAGGAGGTGGAATCCGGGAACTCGGGAATTCAACTCAGCAGCGATATCGTTACGACAGTTATGAGGCAACTTGATGGAACTCAAACTGGTCCAAGAACTATGCTCAAAGAAGAAGCTTCTAAAGGATGTTACAGATGTTTAGTGTTCAGTTTATGTGTTTTACATTCAGTAAATGTATTTGAATTCAGTTTGTTATCTTTCAGCACTGTACACCTCATGGGGGGTGTTAGAGATATAAGGCTCACCCATGTAATAAAGTCACCTTAGTGACTTTAGATTAAACTATTGGGGTTTTCATCTTTTAGGGTTTTAGTCTCCTAGGGTTAGGGTTTTGGTCTCTCAAGCTCTTCATAAGAGTGAGGACCCTCATTGTAGTATCGTATCGTTTACTAATAATATCATTCAGTATTTATGGAGATCATGTTTTTGGTGTAGTAATCCTACCTAGGGTTTCTTCAGTTCTCATAATAACTTTTCATTCCTTCATCATTGCCATCACAATAATGAACTAGAAGAGAAGCCAAAAAAGCCTACAATTATTGTCCTTTGCAATGTCAATCATCTGCTTGCAAACACAAATTTATAGTTGTGATCATCATGCACTGCAGTGAGATGAGACCTCTCATGCACCTAAAATCTTGCAGTAACGTCTAAGATTGCAACAAATCATAATTTTCTTTGTATGGCAAAATATCGTCACTCGCTTGCAAACACAAATTTATGGTTGTAACGTGTGACCATCATCCACTGCAATGAGATGAGACCCCTCAGGAACCTAAAACCTTGCATGACTGCACCATGTTGAATAATAAGACTTATATGCACAACACACAAGCAATTACGATCAACACACAATAATGATACATGATTAATAGATAAAACTCTACGAAGCTTGGCCGCTTGCTATAGAAGAGAGACATGTATTTCAAAACAACTAGCCAACATTCCAAAACAATGAAATATTGACATTAATAATTTAACACTATTTAATATAAAATTGGCATTAATTCTAACATTTCCCATCCCTACATATTGATGTATTTACAAAATGATAATACAGTTATATATCTATTTACTTGGCAGAGACTCATAGCTACCACTTGATTTCATATATATTTTAAAAATTTAGAGTTTAAAAAATTTAGTGTTGAAATTCTTATGGTTATTTTCTAAAGAATTAGTATAGCATAGCAAAGTAAATAATAAATCAACTCCTTGAAACATTTGTTAGGAGAATGCACAAACCGACAATAGCATAAAATCCTCTAGCACAATATGCATCAGCAAATATTCTTTAACACATGCATATAAGCACTATATCCAGCTATTGATAAACACCACATCTCAATTAGTCAAATCAATGTGGGCAACAAACTAAACCACAAGCACATCTTTAAAACCATCCGAAGAAACTTAACAGCATGAGAAACACAGATACGTCATAACAAACCATGCAATAAATAACTAACAAACCTGCACACGGCTCCAGAATAAAGGAACCACTGCTTTTGCACAACTTTTCACAAAGACATTTGTCCAAAGAGGGTGAGTAGGAAAATCAAGTAAAATTGTATCAGTAAGAGTTGACAAATTGTTATTGCTAACAATAAGACTCTGTAGAACTGAATCAAATATGGTCCCGGCAGCACCTGCATTTGATGCACAACCATGACTTTCACCCCCTGGGCCCAAACAAACAAAAATATATCAATTCAATTGCAATTCCCCAATATGCATAAAAGGATTAGCAACTAAATTCATCTAGTCACAGAAAGAAAAGTGCCAGCATGACAATTTGAGGAATTGCGTTCACAAATAACAAAAGCTCCAGTATAACAAATGCAACCACCAATTCTTAAACTGATAACAAAGAGGAAAGAAAATGAAAGTACCATATGCTTAGAAGTTTAGAGTAGTTCCCCATACTTAAGATGCTAGAGTAGTTCCCCATACTTAAGATGCTAGATTAGATTATCAACTCAGAAAAAACACACTCTAAAGTACCCTTCTTAACAAAGGGCATATGGATTGAGTAATGCTTGAATATCGAACAAATGATTAAGAAAAATAGTTCTTCTTAGGCTTTGACAACATTAAATAGTTTCCAGCCCCAGGGGTTTGCTCAATCAGTTGAACCATTCACCCAAGGTATGTTGCCAATGGGGAGGCTACAGGTCACAAGCTCAAATCGAGTCAAGTCCTTTGGGGTTACCAGCCATTATTGTGGCTGATGGTTGAGCTGCCCTCCATCCGGATATTCCAAGGAAGAGAGGGTGATCCCGTAAGGTTTTCTTTGGAAAAAAAAGACATGAAATAGTTTCCAAAAAGATTGGTTGTTGTTGAAACCAATTTTACAGCAAATAAACTTCTAAGAATCACAAAATGTCCTGGCATCATGAGCTATGTTAACTTATTTTATGACCATCATGATGGTATATAGCTGGTCAAATGTATATGTAAATAGTTCAGTATAATAGTGGTCCTACATAGGCAATGAGTGAGAACTATTATATATAAGAGGTCACTAGAGTCATTATTAATTTATTACACACATTTGTCTTATGCATGTATTTCAGTTATTCGGGAATTCTCCTAATGTCTAAGGAGTTATTGTGTAACTCATCTATAATAAGACTTTTGGGTGTTGCTCCACGTGTTTATCTATTGTACAATGTGTTATACAACTAAATTGCACAATATGAGGAAACGATTATGCACAGGAAATGTGGCCCACCAAAATTTGGAAAAACAGAAACATGGTATTAACAAATGTGTGTGTGTAGCACATTATCTTCAAGGAAAGAATAATTGAGCTAGAAAATCTAAATGAGAAACATAGATGACAATTTATTAGCAAGCCCATTACTATAATAATCCCCATAGATGCTTACATTATGCAAAATGAGCAAAACCAAAAATAACCTTTATTAATTGGGCTATATATCCAAAATTAGCCTTTATATATGAGCCTAAGTGTCAAAAATTGAAATACAACATGAACTATATGTATCAGAGTAGACAATCCTTGGTTTGGTTCTCCTTTAAAAGAGTCAGCTTGCCATTTTCAGTCTAACTCTTTTTGGGTTCATTAGAATTCCGTAGACATTTCAAGGTTGACAGTGTTACCCCTAAAACTGCATGTGGGCTATGCAGGGATTTGCAGGGTGATAGCTTCATGAGTTTTGGCTTGACTTGGAGATGGTACTTCCTTGGGTACCTTGGATTCGATGAGACACATTTCTCCCTTGTGTGATCAGTGGCCATAGCTCATCCATTGGGTTTTCATGGTTGCATGGATTGGCATGCTAGTGGATATTTGGTAATGGTGCTTACACTTTGATTCATGTGACTTATCTTAGCATCATGTTGTTGTTCCTGGTATATTGCTTATCATGTCTAGAGAGTACTACACCTTTGCTTGTGTATGATGGGTCTAGTCTTTTAAGGGGTTGAATATTGGTTACATGGAACACATACTAAGTGGAAAACTCCTTTTTGTACACATGTGGATGGTGGTCATACTTGACTACAGTTATCTAGCTCTCCGATGGCTATGGTAGTCCATTTCCCATGACAAACTCTCGAATAGTGGGGATAAGGATCATATCATGTTTTATTTGACTGCCTATTGTGTTACTGTTACCCCCCAAGCTAGGGGTAACTAAGGAAAACATGTATCCACTACATTCGCTCGATCCAAGAAGACAGTAGGTCTTGCTTCATGAGGTAAAAAGTCCGGTATCATGGTAAGTGTCATTTTAATATTTGAAGCATTTGAGCATGTTGCAAAGAATCCTTTATTGATTATAGAACATTTGCTTGGAAATTATACCTTTTGCCTAGTTTCACCTTGGTGAATGACATGGTTTCCTAGTAAGTAGGTCACCCTCGGTAAAAGGGTTGCCACTAGGTTGTCCTTTGAAGGGTCATCATACCATTCCCGCTCATACTTACCACTTTCCACTCTTCTTTCCCTTATGTCTCCTCATCTTTTGGGTTTTTTGGGTTCATTGACCCCAAGAAGGGATTGTACCTCATTTCATGGGCTTTGCACAACTACAAATCATGCGATAACATTTTGGCACTATTGTCGCAAAGGATTGAGTCATTCTCCTCAACAACATATCTTTTGGTAATCTTCTCCTGAAGCCCTTGTCTTACAAGCTTACCTGGCAACTCCATTGAGGGTAATTCCCTCACCTTCCTCTGATGATCTATAGTTGATCATCTGGCGACTCCACAAAGTCCAAGGAGGTACACTAATCCTCCTAAGACCTACAAGAGAAGGATTCCCCATAACTCACCTGTAGTAAAATTATTGTTTGGTGGAAACCTTCTTTTGAATCCAATGGCTTGAACTCAAGCTCAAACCCAGAAGCAATGGGCATGTTAGCTGTCCCAGGTTACCCCCTGAAGATGCCTCCCAAGTATGAGAAATGGCTACCTAAGTTTTCTGGTAATGATGTGACCAATGCTAAAGAGGATGAGTAATTTTTGAGCCTTCTTTCAACTGAATCCTGTAGATGACGATGTTGAAGATTTGGTAATGAAACTTTTCTTTTCCACTCTTCATGATGTCGCTAGAAGATGGTATGACAATCTTCTCAATAAGAGCATCGAAACCATGGATCAACAAGAAGAAACCTTCCACAAGAGGTGGAGTGTCCAAGAAGATCCAAACATGTTGACACGACTTACTGAGATCAGAAAGTCAAAAAATGAGACTATCAAAGAGTTTCATGCCAAATTTGAGAGGTTGCTTCAACAAACACCTAAAAGTCATCATCCTGGAGGAGATTACCTTCTCTTCCCTATATTAAGGCTTATCCATGGTAGTTTGGATTCTTGCTCAGGGACAAGGGTCCAAAGACCATTCAAGAAGCTCAAGAAATGGCTGCAAAAATTGAGGCTAATCTTTCATCAAGCAAGGTAGAACCTTTTTATGCCCCAAGAGCTAGAACTGATACCAAGCCCAAGGTAGTGAACAATGTTGAACCAACTCAAGATATTAGTAATGTGTTGGCACAAATTGAAGAGACCATGAATGATCTAGCAAGAAATCAAACCTTGATGATGATCAGAATCACCAACTTGGAAAGGGTGCAACAGCAAGCTCCTAAGCCCCCTTTCAAGGGACAACCTCGAAGGCTTGGCCAAGGATGGAAACCTCATGATGAACATAAGGTTCCCAACACTTTTGCCCCCTCAAACGTTGTGGAAGAGTCTCCTTGGTGTTTTACATGTAGGGATGCACATTGGGAACATGAATGCCCAATGAACAATGGGGAACCTGATCAAATGAATACTTTGAGTGTCATGAACCATATCTTCAAAGTGTCTCCCCAAGCATACCCCAACATCACACCTGAGCAACATGAGGAAGGCAAGAAAGAAGAAGCTAGAAGGGCTAGGATGGAAGTCATAAACAACTTAGATGAGGAGTCTAGGGAGAAACTTAAGAAGAAGGAATTATAAGAGTACACGAGACAGAAAAGAGCAACTCCAGTCCTTCCCATTGATCCTAATATTCCTTGACAAAAGCTTCCTCCTCCACTAGTACGTAGGCTTCTTCCTAACCCTACTTTACCAAAGGCAAATGATATTGACTTGAACACTGATTTCGAGAGTGTCTTGGCAAAGATCAACATAACAGTGCTTCTAAAGGAAATTCTTAAGATTCCTTCGATGAGAAGCAAATTTGAAAGATTCTTCAAAGTGCCAAGTGAACCTGTGGACCCCCCAATAATGGTACAAGCTAACCACTTCAGGATGCAATATGATGAGCACCCACAATTCTTCATGGCGTTGCAAGTTAACAATAAGCGCTTAAATAATTGTATGATTGATTTAGGTGCAAATGAAAATATGATGTCCTTAAAGGTAATGAACCAATTGGGTTTGGAAACCACAAGGCCTTACAGAAACATGTGCGGAAATGAATCTAGTGCCATTCCTACTCATGTTGTGGTAGAGAATGTGAAAGTCAGCCTTGCTCGATATCCTGAGATAGTTCTTCTGATCGACATTGTGGTTGCAGATGTCCCTGATGTATGGGGAATGCTCTTGTCTAAGAAGTTTGTTGCAATGTTGGGTGGCACTTCGTAAATGGATTTGATTGGTATCAACATACCCATGGATGATGACACTTATGCCCGCTTACCGAACATGCCCATGACAAAGGCTCATGTTGAAGAAATTGACATTGACTCCAAGACAGAAGAGATTCCCGAAGCAACCAGTGAATCTCTCCCGGATTTTTCTCCAGATGATTTACCTTTCTCTAAGGAAGAAGACTTCAATGCTATAGACTGGCCAAAGAAGGAAGACTATCAGCAACTATTGGACAGGTATAAGGACAACAAGGTTGGCTAAGTCAAAATGCTCAAGAAAGAAGATAAAGATATGCTGATAAGACCAAGCCAAGATGATGTCCTTACTGCAGAATCCCACCCCACTCCCTCGAGACAATACACCAGAGTCATACAAGAAGCAATGGACTTCAAGGGGACGGAGTACAAACAATGAGATTTGGTTTTGATGTGGGAAAAAAAGATGGGCCAACCCAATACACATAAAGATTCTGAGAAATTTTGGCTAGGTCCCTTCAAGATTGGAAGGAAGTCTTTCGATGA
>CBVK0102176386.1:0-12843 GCA_900067695.1 Picea abies | reverse complement strand
GGTTATAACTTTTTGCAATCACAATCCAAATTAAACGCTTTCATAAAAGTAAAGTTAAACATTATATCACAACTATAAATTTAAATGAGTGGTACATATATAATTTCACTTAAAAATAGAGAAATCATTAACAATGTTCATCATTAGCATACTCTTATTACATTTTATAAATCAAACAACAACAACCACAACATTATATGAAAAATATAATATTATACATATGAATATACATGTCAAACATACATCTCAACAAAATCTACAATAAACATGTCATATATAGATCTCCAGTCAAATATAAAACATTCAGTATAAATGTCAATCAGTACCACTACTAGTTAGGTCCACCACATGAGCCAGGTGCATCAATGTCATTGCTAGTAGAGGTAGAGCCTCTATCAAGAACAACTATCTCAGAAACAAATGTTGGCATAAGTGCACTATCAAGTGTCTCTATATCAATATCATGAAGATGTTCATCAACATTACCTAATGTGATCATAGTGTAAAAAGCATCAAAATATTGTTACACATGTGGAGGAAGAGGATGAGAAGGGGGAGGGGTAGGATCAGACATGGATATAGGTTCAAACATATGTGGAGGGGAAACAGGAGGAGGAGGAAGAGGTGGATGTAGGTTCAGACACATGTGGAGGGAAAACAAGAGGAGGAGGAGGAGGATTGATAAATGTTTCAACCGACTCATGTGGAGGTGAATAAAGAGGAGGAGGAGGACCATGTGTTGGAGTAAAGGATGTGGATGGCTCTGCTTATGAGATAGATGTAGTGGGATCATGAGCACCAACCCTCAACGTATCAATGAGGTTGACGACACCAAAAATATGACGCATCAACATCATCATGTCACAATGAAAATTCCTCTGTGTAGTAGAGAGTGTCACTACCTGTAATATGTCTCTAGGGGGTAAAGGTACCACTCAATGACTAGTCATGATTCAACATAGCTCATCCACCACCTCTAGCTAGACTCTCATATCCTGCCTGCATGACATGTGGGATCTATGTACTACTGGATGTTGCTACTTTTCCTCCATCACCTCATCCTCATCTTGGGGAGGCACATCCCCAACATATGTGCAAATATCTGCAAAATAATTAATAATAATTATAAGATAATTGAAACAAAATCTTACAATAAATGACAAGTGCATTAAATAAGACATAAAAGTATGCAAATAGATTGATCAAAACATAATGATAATATTACCTCTCTCATTTGGTGGTTCCTTTGTTGTAAATCAGATGTTTGGACATCCTCTCCAATCTATCCCCACATGTGGGTACTCTACAATATCTATGACATTATTTTCCTTTCTAGACAATAAATCAAATTCATCCCTTCCCACCGGAGTAATGAGAAAACAAAATTGGCCCATATTGGACATTAACTGCCCCCACATGTGCATGTGTGCATAAAACATAGACCTATAAGGAAAGAGGGGTAACGTTGGCCGAGTGTCATGAACCCTCTCAAAAATAGTGTATACAACTCAGAAGTGAATGGGAAGAATCTCATCCCAGACAAAACAAAGTGACAATGATCTAATGCACGATAAAATTGTCTCAAAAAAACATCTGCACACCTAATCAATCAAGGCTCCCACAATAAACTATATACATAATACAATATAGAGCAACTAATGTGCTTCCGATCAAAGCTATAATGTGACAGTGATGAGAGCATATGACACATACACTTAACTTCCTCTCTTTGAAATGCACCTATCCACAACTTACGACCATGAACCTGGAACTCCGAAGCTGAAAGAATATTCAATCTGACATATATTTGCACATATGCTAGTTGAGTCTCTCCTAAAACATCGGGAGGTAGTGCAGGGAAAAGGGGAAAATACACCCCCCTTCTAGAAAACCCAATGATTAAATAAACATCCTCCTATGTGGGATGATACCACAGATCAGGATCGACGTTGAACCCTTGTCTTGCATGATCCCAGTGACAGATCAACTACTGTAACAATGCAGAGTTCCACTTGAGGGGTGTAACCTCATGATAAACTTCAAGAGGCCAATATACATCAAAAGTTCATGTGTATGTTGTGAAAGAGGGTGAGGGTACAACTCCCTATTCCTCTCCCTGGCCTCCCACTCATGCACAAATGTGTACGTCTCGCCTTATCACCACCCTACCTCCTCCTCCTTTCATCGTCGTCATTTCTGATTTACATACAAATATTGTTAGGAACACATACAAAGATAAAATACATTTAAACTATAAAACAAATACATATGCAAATGACGCGTATTTTAAAAAATCCATTTTTTTTTTTCGCAAAAAAATATTTAAAATCAATTGTTGTGTCACAAACATATCATATGCCCTGCGGTCGGTGCACTATCTCAAAACAACAACATCGCTAAGCGGTGCATCCCATAGGACAATCTACACTCACTTAGTGCTTTTAACATCATAGGTTCAACGCTTTTAACAACACTGGTTCATGTTATTAACAAAGATGCACTACAACGCTAAAATATATAGTGCAAAAATCCATGGTGCCCTTTGTTAAACCAAAAGCATCGATGCACCATGTCTACCAGAGCATCAACATGTTGTTTACCAGTGACGTTGTCTTTACGACACTGGTGCATTTGTTGGATTGATGGGAACTATTAAGCTAAACTTTATTATCGCAGCCGAACCAATGTGATGTGTTACTATTAATGCACTAGTACAATTGTGATAATGGAGCATCGATGTTTTGTACCTCGGTTCATTGTAAAGTATAGAGCATCAGGAATGAGGCATCCAATGAGATGCATCGCTATGAAAATTCAGGGAATATATGTCTTAGTATGTTTCTGTATACACTATCGGTGCATTGGATTACAATGGTTTCACCACTACATTAAATTTTATAAATCGTTATGTTAGCGGTGTCATTAGTTAAGTGAAGTGTATTAATATGTAATGTTAAATGACACCGGTGTGATTTTTTCGGTGCATGTATTTTTTTATAAAGAATGGAGGTGTGTTTGAACATTGATGAGCCAAGGCGTTATATTTCAGATATGACCTGGTGCAATTTCTTAAAATTGGTGCACCGCTAGGTTAAATTTCCATATAGCGTTGAGCCGATGGTGCAGTTAATGATGTGAAATGTGTCTGTGTGAGTGGAAGCCCATTGTGCACCATTTTTGGGGAGTTTTGAAGGACACATCATGTTTTAAGGGATAGAGCACCAGGAATGAGGCATCCAATGAGACACCCTGCTGCGAAAATTCATGCAATATATGTCCTAGTGTGTTTATGTATACAATACTGGTGCATTGGATTATAGTGGTTGCACCACTATATTAAAATTTATAAATAATTATGTTAACAACATCGTTAGTTAAGTGAAGTGTGTCGATGTGTAATGTTAAACATCACCAGTGTGATTTATTCGGTAGGTGTATGTTTTTTATAAGGTATAGTGGTGTGTTTGAACATTGACGCATCGGGGCATTATGTTTTGGGTACGCCTCATAATGGTTGGTTAAAATTAGTGCACTGCTAGGTTAAATTTTATATATCATTGAGCTAGTGGTGTAGTTAATGAAGTGAAATGTACATTTGTGAGTAGAATCCCATTGTGTGTTGGTTTCAAGGTGTTATGAAGGAAGTGTCACTTTGTTTTTAATCATTTATCATGGTGTGCTTGCTTGAATGACACCAATGCATACATATATGAGTCACACTGTAGGCGATGATCACTATGAATTTAACATAGTATGCACTGCTTCAAGGCGAGTCAAACCATTCAAGCACACTGCGCAAAATTGAAAAAAAAATGAAAAAAAACACAAATTGTAATTTTGATTGGATGGATAATTCTCGATAGCTCAACTAGTTAAGGTGTGGGTTTCATTTCCTAGGAGACTCAAGTTCAATACCCTTATGGTGTGCTTAGTTAGGAGGCGACACCCGAAAGGTGAGCATCGGTGCTTGCTTGAGAGTTTGGAAGCACGAGATGCACTGTAAAAATGAAAATAGGTTTGGTATTTTTTTTTTTAAATTTACCCTACTGCGGTGCACCTTTCAATATTTAGGCCCACCGGGGCATAATGTTCAATGACACTAGTGCGATTTATTCAGTGCACATAATTTTATTATAAAGTATGGTGGTGTGTTTAAACATTAACGCTCAGGGGCGTTATGTTTTGGGTACGCCCTAGTGCACTTCATTAAACTTGGTCTAGGTTAAATGTTATATATAGTTGAGCTAGCAGTGCAATTAATGAATTGTAATGTGTCGATGCAGGTATAAGCCCATTTTTCATCAGCGTTGGGGCGTTCTGAAGGAAGGATGCACCGCTTTGTTTTTTGGTAATTTATCATGGTGCGCAAGATTGAATGGCGTCGATGCAAACATATATGGATGCATCGATGACGATGCTCATTGTGTATTTAAAATAGCATGCACTACTTCGGGACGAGCTGAACTGTTCAGGCACATTGTGTGAAATTGAAAACAAATGAAAAAAAAAACGTCAAATTTCAAGCTAAATTGTAAATTTGATTGGATGAAAATGAAAATAGGAAGATAATAACTAATTTACCTACTTTTTTCTGTCCTGAGAAGGCATGGTTGTACCATTGAGAGGAAATGAAAATTGATGGTAATTTCCAAAATTTGGAAATGTGTGGAATCCACCAATGGAGCTATCGAAGTCATTGTAGAGCACCAGAAACATGGTTTCTTAGGAAAAAAAGGTGAGCATCGATGCTTGCTTGAGAGTTTGGAATCATGGGATGCACTATAACAATGAAAATTGGTTTGGTAATTTTTTTTTAATTTATCCTACCATGGTGCACCTTGTGACAGATAGGCGCACTAGTTTGTGTTGTTCAATGACATCGATGCGATTTATTCCATGCATGTAATTTTATTATAAAGTATGGCGACGCTAATAGAACATGGACGCACTGGTTTGTTATTGTTCATGAACACACTGGAGTGTATATGCCTTAAAGGTACACCAAGAAAAAAACCTTTGGTCGCCCACCTCCACTATGAACAATGTCAGTGCATTCGAACATTTAAGCATTGGTGCAATATGTTTTATATGTGCATTGGTGCAGTATGTTTTATATGTGCATTGATGTAGTATGTTTTATATGTGCACTGGTGCATATGTACCATAAAGGCGCACTGCAAAAAAAAAACCTTCGCAAAAACCTCCAGCCACCTGCCTCCACTAACAACCTCCACTTCAAACAACTAAGGGAATATTTTTGGTGGGAGTTTCAGTAAAAACCTCTACAAGAAGGTGTTCTCCTTGTAGTGAACCAACATCAATTTTCTTATAAATCTCATACCTAGACCTCCTATTCTTTGCATCGGGGGGCTTATTGAATATCTCTTTAACGTTGAGGAGAAATTAGTAGCCCTGAAGTGTCTGTAACCAAGGCCCTTTCCAGTGGCACTGGGCACATCAACTTTGTTCCCTTTCAACTTCGTCATCTTGGCCCCTACTTTGGCATAATTAGGACCACCAAGCTCTATGATTTGAGCTTCCTAGTGCCCCTTTTTCTTGATCAACAAGAAAGCAACCTTGGTAGATGTATTAGTTATAATACTCTGTCAACCTCAAGAATGACCTAAGGCCCATATTGTATATTTAATAGAAGTCAAGAAGCACATTTGAAAAAAAAAAAAAACTGATGATCCATATGCTTCACCAGAATACCTTATTGTTGAATATTAAGTATTTCCTTGGCCTATACTTGCTCCTCCTTTAGATAATCACTCATTTATTTACTAAGAATCTCGTGTTTCTTCTTCTCCACAACCATGTGTTAGATCATTTTATCATTTAGAAGCGGCACATGGGTAACAAAACCTTTGTTCGTAAGCCTCTTCTATGAATAGTGAAAATGCATTTGAACATTTAAGCACCTATGTGGTATGTTTTATATGTGCACCGGTGCGTATCTACCATAAAGGTGCACTGAAAAAAAAAACCTTCGAGAAAAACCTCTAGCTGCCTACCTCCACTAACAACCTCCGCTATAAACAACTAACGGAAGAATTTTTGGGGAGGTTTTGTAAAAACCTCCACAAGAAGGTGTTCTCCTTGTAGTGAACCAATGCCAATTCACTTATAAATCTCATACTTAGACCTCCTCTTCTTCACATCGGGGGCCTTATCAAATATCTCTTTAACGCTGAGAAGGAAATTCACAACCCTGAAGTGTTTGTAACCAAGGCCCTTTCCATTGGAACTAGAAACATCAACTTCGTTCCCTTCCAAGTCCATCATATTGGCCCCTACTCTGGCATAATTAGGACCACCAAGCTCTATGATTTGAGCTTCCCAGTGCCCCTTTTTTTTCTGGTCAATAAGAAAGGAACCTTGGTAGATGTATTAATTAGAATACTCCATCAACCTTAAGAATTACCTAAGGTCCATATTGTATATTAATAGAAGTTAAGAAGCACATCTGGAAAAAAAACATTGATGATCCATAAGCTTCACAAGAATACCTTATCTTTGAATATCAAGCATTTCCTTGGCCTTGACTTGCTCTTCCTTCAGATCCTCACTCATTTATTTACTAAGAAGCTCGTGTTTCTTCTTCTCCACAACCATGTGTTAGATCATTTTCTCATCTAGAAGGGGCAAATGGCCAACACAATTTGTGTGTGTGTGTGTGTGTTGTTGGTTTCCCTTGTCCTATTCTCCCATTTCTGTCACCGCATCCTTTTATTCCTCGAACATGACATACTTAATGGCAGTGACATCCTCGCTCTTAACAATCAACTTGGTCTCCCTCTTTATGGACTAGATCCTTTTCCACTCCCCTAGTTCTTTGGCATTCATATCCTCCTCTATGGGTTGCTCAACTTTATCCAAGATACCATCCTTGTCATCCCTGTAGCCATAATAATTGGTGTCAATTTGCTTGTAAATCTCATACCTAGACCTCCACTTCTTCGCATCAGAGGGATCATTGAATAGATATTATTTGATAATACCTCGAGGTGAAGAAAATGAGGTCTAGGTATGATATTTACAAGCGAATTGATGTCAATTATTATGGCTATAGAAAACATGAGGATGATATATTGGAGAAATCCAAGTGGCCCGCGAAGGAGGATATGCGTGCCAGAGTATTGGGGGAGTGGCAGAGGATCAAGTCTGTCAAGAGGGAGGCTAGGATGATGGTCAAGATCAATGATTTCATTATCATTAAGTTGGTCCTGTTCAAGGAAGAGGAGGATGTGATGAAAGAAATAGGAGACCAGGACAAGGGAAACCAACAACAAATAGAGTGAGAGTTTGTTGCCCATGTGCCCTTTCCAGATGAGGAAGAGATCAAGCGCATGGTTTTGGAGAAGAATAAACATGATCTTATTAGAATATATATGAGTGAGGATCTCATGGAGGAGCACATCGAGGCCAAGGAAACGCTTAATTTTCAACAATAAGGTATGTTGGTGAAGCTTATGGATCGTTGTTTTTTTTTTCAAATGTGCTTATTAACTTCTACTAAATATACAATATGGGCCTTAGGTAATTCTTGAGTTGAAAAAGTATTATAATTAAGACATCCACCGGGGTTCCTTTCTTGTTGATCAGGAAAAGGGGCACTGGGAAGCTCAGATCATACAAATTGGCAGTCCTAATTATGCTAAAGTAGGGGCCAAGATGACAAACTTGGAAGGGAATGAAGTTGATGTGCCAAACGCCACCGACAAGGGGACTGATCAAAGATACTCCGGGACTACATGATTCCTCCTTGACATCAAACAAATATTCGATAAACCCCCCAAGATGAAGAAATAAAGGAGGTCTAGGTATGAGATAATTTACAAGCAAATTGACACTAGTTATTATGGCTAAAGGAATGACAAGGACGATATCTTGAAGAAAGTTGAGTGGCTTGCGGAGGAGGAAATTATATCCAAATCGTTGAGGGAGTGGCAGAGGATCGAGTCTGTGTGCTAATTTATGAGAGATACCTGATAGTGACCTTCGTTTTTGCCTCCACATTAAAGCAAAACCATTTAATTATGGAGGTTTGAATTTGTAGTTTGTCAATTAAATTGTTTTTCTTCTGGTCTTCCACTCACATACAAATATGTATGTGTCAACCTGTTGTTGTTGCTTCTGCTCTTGTTCTCATCGTCGTCATCTCTGATTCACATACAATTATTTTTAATCACATATATATAGATAAAACAAATTGAAATTATACAACACACACATATATAACAATTTTGTATTTATACAAAACTGAAATTATTTTATGTTTGCAAAAAAATGTGGTAAAGTAACTGGTGCACATTTAATAAATAATATGCACCACTCATGTTTATCTTTATTAGAAATAAATCATCGCCCACAATGTTCTATTTTTTGTAGCGCACTAGTGCTACATTCTTCATTAAAAGCATTGATATGCATCGGTAAGTTCGATGATTCATGTTCACAATTTCATTGTGTTCCAGGTTGTATGGCACACTGGTGCAATGTTAATAATTAAACGCACTGGCATATTAATTAATAAATGTATGGTGCATTTAATTTTTCAGAATGCACTAGTTGGATTTTTGCGAAGATGATGCCTCTTCTAAGATAGAGGCATTGGTAATGCACAACCCCATCCCGATGTGCGGTGCTTAGTGTTAGCAATGTGACGTGTAGTTTTGAACGCACCACATGTGTTACTTCCTATTAATACAAAGGAAACATCATGTGTGGTGCTTCCTGTAAATTCACAAGACACACTGCTATTTGGGGATAGCCAAACACACGAAGCGCACCACAAATATTTTATAAAAATTTGAAAAAATCCAAATTTAAGACCAATTTTAAATTTTAATCCGAAGAAAATTAAAATAAGGAGGTAACAAATAATTGACCTAGTCTCTTTTCGACTGAGGAGGCATGGTTGGATCGTAGAGGAAAAATGAAATTTTCAACCTTTTTCCAAAATTGGAAAATGTACGAAATCTACAGGGGCATTGAGGAAGAAACATTGTAGAGCATTGCAAACGAGGTGACCGTAGAAGGAATGTGAGAAGCGATGCTTGTTTCAGAGGTTGGAAACACAATAGGAAATGTGATAATGAAATTTGGTTTGGTAATTTTTTTTATGTTTTACCCTTTCACGGTGCACCTGAAAGTAAGGTGCATCAAAGCTTTCTTTGTACCTGAACACACCAATACACTTGTTTTATTTTACCCTAAAATGGTGCGCCATATATATGGACACACTAGTGAGTTTGTGTATGAGTAACACACCATATGGATTTTTGGTTATATAGTCAAAAACACAAGACTATAGTATTTTTTTTCCTAATGGAAGAAATCACGGGAAACCCTCCAAGTACTTCCCCACATTTTGTGGATGGTAAATGGGGTAAACCGTCGGTCTGATTACAAACCTAACCCCAAGGGGAACAAGATATTCAAACCCATGACCTCTTCCACTAGAGATAGCTTTATGTTTGGCTCAAAACCACTTGAGATAACCCTTGGGGCTCACAATACTATAGTATTATTAAACACATTGTTATTCTTTTCTGGTGCGTGACAATTGTAGACACACCAGGGTTGTATGGGTTTTTAAGCACAATGTGGAAGGTTTATGGTTATTAAATTGTTTTTTTTTTTTGAATAATAAATCGTTCTAACATGTTCTAGTGCATTTGTTATACATGCACCAGTGCACTTTGGTTATAGTGGAGCACCATGATGCATTTTATTTTTTATAAAATAAAAAATGATATTTTAGTATTTTATATTAATAGTGATTATCAATGCACTTTATTTGTTACGCATCGTGCATTATGTTTTTAAGAGCATTGGTGTGGAAGGTCGACTTAGGCGCATCGATGTTAAAAACCTCCACAAAAAACTTTGGTTGCCCACCTCGTCTATAAATATATAAGGGATAATTTTTTCTGAGGAGTTTTGTAAAAAACTCCTCTACAAGGTGTTTTCCTTATAGTGCAATGAATATTGAAGGTTAGACATCAAAGTATCATTTTCTTGCATTTTCAAGAAGCGTGATAATTCAATGTTATCCAAAAATCCATGCATATACAATAGAACCAAGAACTTTGATATGACTTACTTTGTGTTTTGCCTCTCTACCACTCCATTCTTTTATGGAGTGTGAGGAGTGGTGTAATGCCTATGAATGCCTTCTTGAGTACAAAAATCATGAAAAATCTTAGAGAAATATTTATTAGTATTTATCCCTTTTCTTGTATTAGTTTTACTAAAGCCTTGAACTTTTTGAACTCATCAAACACATCTTATTTTAACTTTAGAAATTACACCCACATTTTCCTTGAGAAGTCATCTACAAATAACAAAAAATACCTAGTACCGAACAATAATTCCATATTTCTAGACCCACAAATGTCAACATAGATCAATTGAAGAAACTCCTTAGCTCTTCAATCTTGTCATTCTTCAAATGGGTCATGTGTTTCTTTCCAACCCGACATGATCCACAAATTCCTTGTTGATTTTTTTTTATCTTTGAAGTCCGTCCACCAAACCTTCTTTAGCTAAAAAAGAAAGACATATCAAATTGAAATTCCTATACATTGGATGCCAAAGTGAACTGCAATCTTGATGTTATTATGATTAAAAATATTTTTGTGGTTGGGGTTTTTTTGATTGATCGGAATGGCCACAGTTTTGTCAGTATACTATCGACGTTTCGGATCCAAATTAGGATCCATCTTCAGGACAATGAGCCTGAGTTTAGATGATGAGAAGAATTGGTTTTAAATAAGATAGTTTTTATCAATGATTATTACTGTTTATTGTGAATCAAAGGGAGCCAGTTTTCTCTTAGTTCTAACCCACTATCTCTGTTCAGGTTGCTAGGATGTTTACGGATTTCAATGGCTTCTCTAACACGCCGTTTAAAGAGGTGATTTTCTTTGGTGAGGATTTTGGTGTCTTCTAGGCGGATATGGTGTATTGTTTTAAGGGAGTGTTTGGCTAGGGCAGAGGTGCAGATGCGTTCATTCTTAATGTCAGCTCCATGTTCTTTTATCCTAATCTGGAAGGAGAGACTAGTTTCACCGATGTAACATTTTCTGCATGAGCACTCTATTTTGTAGATTCCTTTACCTTTGTGAGGGTCGATTTTGTCTTTTACAGATCTCATATTATGTTTGATTCTTTTAAGTGGTTTGAAGGAGGTCTTAATCTCATATTATGTACCTACACATAATTTTACTCTCTTCCTATCTTTCTCTACCTTTCTCTCTTTTACCATAATATGTAAGAGCCACACCAATCAATACATTAGAAGTCAAGATTTGGCCTCTCAAGAAATTAATCAAACAAATGGATGATATCTTTGATATATTGAAATGTGTCCAATCATTAGGGTTTTCTCTGGGTCATTGGTCTAATCCATGGTTGAGTTCCTTCTTTGGTTTGACCAATTCCCTTGGGATGCAATGTTATTTCTTACTCAAGATTGATATTAAGAAGTTTGATGACATTGATATGAAGACTTTTTTGGAAAATGGAACAATATTTTATCCTACACTAGGTTCCATCAAACAAGATGGTACCCTTAGCTACCCTACACCTTGATTCTCAACCATTTCAATGGTACTAGTGTTGGAAAACCAAGAGAACATTAAGATAGTTCTACACCTAGGATGATTTTTTCAAGGAACTCATTACCCAATACAATAATGTGTGGGAAAATTACATTTTCAATTAGCTCACCAAAATTTGGAAAATAATATCCGTCGAGAACTATACTCTCCAACACTAGAGGCTAGCTATTTGTGTGACAGATCTCAACGTCGACAAGCTCCTTGAGATTTATATTGGTAGGATTTACAATGACATCCAACTTGAGGTTAAAATGCATTAGCCTAAAGACATCTCTACCCCCATCAAGTTTGCTTGATAGATTGAATCCAAGTTTCTTGTCATTTGTCATTCACCGTACCCTACTAGTAACAAAGGTAAGGCTTCCATTCTCTTTACAGCTTCTACAATCAAGATTACTCCTAAGGAAGTAGAAGAAAGGAATGTTAAGGGTCTTTACTTTGAATGTAACTATAAGGGGTCTAAAGGGCATAAATTTGTTAAATAGTTTAACCTCTTTGTTCTTGAATATAACCAAGAAGAGGAACCATGAATAGGTGTCGACATAAATTCTCCCATGGAACCCACTATAGAAATAATGCCAGCTAAACTAGAGGTACCCATAGTCTCTATGCATGCACTTGATGGAGTCGACACCCTACAAATATTAAGAGTGGAAGGCCACATCAAGAAGCAATTAGTTGTGGTTCTCGTCAATTCAGAAGCACCCACAACTTCATTAACCATAAGTTAGCTTCATAACTTTTTTTTTTTCCATAACCTATCAAAACTTTCTAGGTCATGATTACCAATGAAAGTACAATTTCTTATGGAGGCTTATGTCACAATGTCAAACTTAGCATGTATAATTATCAATTATCCACCCACAAGTATTGGGTTAGGTGGCATTGATGTGGTTCTTGGTGTCTAGTGGCTCAACACTCTTGGTACCATTTCTATGAATTTTGATTATTCCTATGGTTCTAGCAAAATGATCACATTCATACTTCAATGGGCAGGACAATTCTCCTAATAACGTGATCTCTTCTCATATGATGCAAAAAATACTTAGGGGAGGGTGTAGAGGTGTCATTTCCCATCTCTATGGCATTTTTGTTGATGGTTCTTCTAATATTCCTCAATTGGAGTTGCAAGAAATAATGGATAAGAACGCACGGGTATCTCAAGAGCCTCCTCCAAGCCTCCCTCCATCCCATGACCATAACCAGAACATCACCT
>CBVK0102176266.1:0-16253 GCA_900067695.1 Picea abies | reverse complement strand
AGGAGGGCTAGTCCAAGGGATACGTCCCTAAGGCAATCTGGTTTAAGAAGGGCTAAGGATAATGGACCAAGACAATAGGTTCCCTCCCACAGATTACAGCCAAGTACGAGATAGTCAAGAAAAGGTCTTCCACCGATGATGCACCTGTTTGCGAGACAAGACAAGAAAACTAGAATATGTGCTTGCAGTGGGTTAGTACTTCATAAAATCAATGACTATCTTCTAATATATATGTGAGCAAATGATCAATGCTATTATTGACGAATTCAATGATGGAAAAACAAAGTCAAAGATTTATATCACTTCATCAACAAAGCATATGAGATAAAAGGCATTCAATGTTCACAATTAGACCTTGTATCATATCATTAATGCATTAGATATGTCAAATCAGCTCACATATATTAAGTTGGTGCGTCATATATATTGTTGCTACAATGATGATGACGTCAAGCTCAAAATTAGGCCAAGATTAAGACAAAGATTAGAACGTTTTCATCAATAAGCTTGTAAAATGCAATCAATGTCTCAATGCTTATCAAGGGAGGTGAGAGAAGTCACAACGTTGCATGCTATACAAGGGGCTTAAAAGGTGTGACGTCACCTCTATAGGTTCGCTGCAGTCACTATGACGTCAGCCCTATCAACAAGTCAATTTGAAAGGAAAAGAGCACAACGTTTCACCAAACAAACTTACAATGCATTCAATAGCTCAAGACCAATCAAGAGAGAGTGACAAAGTCAAAACGTTTTCAATCAAAACAAGAGATCAAGCATGGTATGACGTCACCTCTATATAACTTTTGTTGTCTGCAGGTTAGCTAGCCAAGGAGCAATGTTTTGTCAATTTCAACCAGCAAAAAGGTAATACAACTCCACGGCCATGAAGAGATAACAAGGCCGCACCTTTCTATCCAAGCAAGTTTCAAATAAGGCCACACGTTATCAGCTTAGGGTTACAAGAGAACCAAGCTCTTTATGTACCTCGATGTTGGTGGCATTGATTGTTATTGATTCTACACATATTGGAGTTGCTAGTCCTACTCCATCCAACATTGATGTCCGACCAGGACCTTCTGCCTCTAGTTCAAGGCCTGGCAAACAACCCCTAATTTATCCCGTAAAAGGGGGAGAGGGCATTGATAATTTGATACCATATAGCTAGTTGCTAGTTTTGGGACATATACATTTATATATGTGATCATTGATGTCATTTTGTATTGATTTCAGAGTTTCAGTAATGACTTTGATGTATCGGTTTTTGTTTGGCATCCACTATATAATATATATCGGTTCTTTCTCCGTATTTATGTGCCTCTCTGTTTATATGATGTTGTTGTTGCTTTATATATTGAAAAATGTTTAAAATTTTGAAAAAAATGAATAAATTATGTATTTTTTAATGTTTGCCGAGTTTTTCCGATTTTTTCCGATTTTTTCGCCGATTTTTGCTGTGCCGATGTTTTCAGGACCCTTGCCGCTTTTTTGCCGTTGCCGAGTTTTTCCACTAGGGGAAGAAGATACGACTTAAGTACCTTAGAGTTATTTTCAAAGAGGGTTAGATCTATGAATGTAACAAGTTAGAAGCAAGATCTAGAACCACAATTTCAGCTAGGGAACTAGCTTACTTATGCCAACTTCGAAAGATATAACATGAAGTAAGTCGTTAGCATGAGAGAGATCCAAGCTTAACAAGATCTACAATTAGAATCATTCTTAGATCTAACAATCTAACTCAAGAGTAAACCCTTCAAACCCTAGATTGCCAAAATAAACAAAAGAAAAGGGAAAAGAATGAAATTTTTTTGGTTTTTTTGGTTGAAGAGATCAATAAGACCAATGCCTAAGTAGGGCTATGGGGTCCCTAAATCTACTACCCTAGGTGAAGTCCTTATAAAGATGAGTCAATGTTGAGGGCACCAAGAAGGATTGCCTCTCAAGCATCAACTAGGCTAGGTGGGGTTTTCTAAGCATGGATGGGAGGGATCGTCCTCTATGAATCCTCTCCCAAGTACTATCAAGGTGAACTTAAGGTTTGGCTGGGAAGAGCCCTAGGATGCCCTGCCTCAATACAAAGGAAACAAACAATAATGATCATAGGGAACAAGGCAAGAATTCTATACCTTGATTGCCCTCTCAAGTGGAGCAAGGTGCCCTTCTTTGACCTTGTAGTAGCTCCTTCCTCCAACACACCTGAAAAAATACCAACAAGCCTTGTGATATGCTAGAACAATACCTAGACAAATAATAAAAGCACAATAGAACTTAATAGGTAAAATCTCTCGATATTTTCCAATAAATGAAAATGAGGAGGCTCTCTTCTTATCTATAAGGAGCCTTCTCAATACAATGGATCAATACAATGTGCTATCTAAAACCATGAGCTTGTAATACCCCATTTTGACCTAGGCAACTAAAATTACTTATGGCCTAATTGTATTTTCATTTGCTTATTATCTATGGAACACTATTAAACATTGACACTTCAAATTTTGGACATGTGGACCTATGTGTATGTAAATATTATGAATGATTTTCGTTATGTTGTTAATGATGGAAGTTATGTGATCTACTTCCAGCATGCAAATTTTAATTGAAAGATCTTGGTATGTTGATACCAAGTTTAATTGTATGTTTTAAATGCAATTGCATGTTAAGATTATATGGTTATGCATGAGTTCGTGTTATTAACTAACCTGCAGAGTGAATGGGCTATGCAATAGCCAGAGAAGTGTGATAGTAAGTGGTTGATATCGTGGACATCGAATGAGAAACAATATGATAAGAATCATTGATTATGTTAATTTATATTGGTTCAAATGCATTGTTATGATATTTGGGCAAGTGCAGGTTTTTCAGGTGGCACGACTGTCTGAAACTGAATATTTGATGACAAAGTTCTGAGAACACAGTGCTGCAATATGGTCCATGATAGGGTGTTGACCCTAGTTCTATCAAGAGGGGTGGATGCATTTCCCACCATATATCCTTTGAAACCTGGAGTCGTGGGAGAATGGTGTTAACTCACGCTCCCCTAGACATGTGATGACAACTGCCAGTTGCTTTGCCAGGGAAGCTTGGTGAAGGTAGTTGACACTTTTGCTTACAGGTTCTACCAGGAGTTAGGTCAATATAGTTGATGCTCAAGTATAGTCTAGTAGAGGAGGGATAGGATCTGGAAGATGGAAGTAGGTTAGGGAGGCATGGTGTTAGGAGTAGTTGGGAGTGCTGTTAGGTTTTAATATTATAACAATAGTGCATGATTTATTCCACGTTCTTTTATATTAAATGTTGAATTCAATTATGATTATCTAGGCAAATGTTTCATTCATGCTAAACTGTTGTGATTGATGGATTCTGCTAATTATGTTATGAATGATTTAGTTCATTATGAGGTTGATTGCATTAATGACTGGGTTGGAAGCATATAGGAAATTGCATTAGATGTAATGATTGTTGTCATTAGTACACACATGAGCTATGTATGCGCCAACTATGCATACATACCTTGGGTGTATACACTAGTATTTTTATAATGTATTAAATTAAGAATTTTGCTTGTTGACATAGATGTATAATAACTAATGATAATTATTAAGTTGATTGAATAAAGTTGATAATTTTGATTAAAGTGAATTGATTAGAGTTAACAATATTGATTAAGTGAATTGATTTACTTAGATTTTAAATTGATTGATTTAGTTAGATTTAATATTATTAAATGACCGAATTACGTTGTTATTATTATTTTTTCATGTGGTTCACGACATCAGATATCGATGCACGCTACATCCATGGATAACCCCCTTGAAATTTGTGAGAGAACATGGGGAGGCCGAGCATTTTCGGAATTTTGGGAGCTCAACAACAAGAGCATCTTATAGACCCATTAAGGGCACATCATCTCACTCACAAGGAATTGAACTTGGGTGGGGAGGGTAACAATCATTCCTCCCAACCACCCAAGCTACATCGAATGGACAAAATTATGTTATTATATATATATATGGAAGTGATACTTATTAAGTGGAATTTATTAAAAGTTGGTATGAATTTATTTCTATTTATAAAATTATGAGAGCTTGATGGAAAAATGTTAGGGAGAGGGAGCCTTTTGAGGTGGAAAGGGGATAAGGGGAAGGATTTGGGGAAGGTTCAGGGGTATGAAAAAGGGGGAAATGATTTTCCGTGGGAGGATTTTGGTAAAAATCAGAGAGATTATGTTATGAAAACTGGACTTGGGGGTAATTTGGACTTGGATTTGGACATACTAGGGCTGTGATTTCTGGGGCTTTGGGCACAGAGGACCAGGAAACCACCACCCAAGCTGGTGAGGCTATTCCTAGCTGGATGGGAGGATAAAAATCCAGTTCAAGCAGTTTGGGGAGTAGACAAAGCCAAGGGGACAACTCAACTACAAGGGACTATTTCAAATAGATTTTGGAGGTATTTTACTAATTTAATTTCCCTAAATTAGTTATGAACTTTCAACGATTTTGCTTGGGAAGTGAGAACCAAACTTGAGGTGTATTTTTTGGGGTTTTATGGCACTAAATGCAATCTACTTTTAGGGTAATTTTTTGTGGTAAATTCTAGATTGCAAAGTAAACAAAAAAAAGTAAAAGGAAGATGATTTTTGGGTTTTTTGGTTGTGGTTGAGAAGGGAAGAAGAGTAGTGCCTTGCTTTGTTTTGGGCTATGGGGTCTGTTGTCGCCCTTATGCACAAATTTAAGTGCTGGTGTTTGAAAACACCCAGTAGAACCCTCTGTCTTCGACATAGATAATCTTCATTATATATGAGTTGACCTCTGTGCTAAACAGGCGGTCAACAGGGTCAAGATACACATTAAGGGGACGATTCTTTAAAAGAGTTAAAGGGCAAGTAGTGATGTCAAAACAAGATCCTACGAGTCCTAGATCTATGAATGAATTACTACAAGAATTAAAAGGGAGGGGCCTTCAAGAATCACACCACCTCCAAAACAACTAGGGAGTGCTTTTACTTGAAAGGGAATGAATATTGCTTTTGTTCACAAGGAATCATAGGGAAAAGATTCACATACTTCAAGCAAAGAAACAAAAGGTAAGGACCTTACCTCCCCAACGTAGCGATGCCACTCCTCTATGGCGCCCAAGTAGTCTTTGACAATTCCAAACCTGCAATAAAACCCTAACTAGTATGCTCCAAGAATCATTTGCCACATTTGAAGAAAGGTTGATCATCCATCACCACAAAGCCTTAGCCAAGATCGACAATTTTTTTTTATTCCAATAGCTTCCAAAAATTTTACAATGAGGAGTCTCTTATTTATAGATGAAGAGATCAACAACCTCTACAATAAAATATCATTAGATCTCCAACAACTCTTGATCTATGCTCAAAAAACTAATATCCTCTAACAAACCTAAGAGGATCTAGTCAACAACAATAATATGGTGGACTAATGCCACATGTACAATAGACAAGGATAAATTCCTTTACAAAGTGGACGCCCTCCTCAAAAATGAGATAGACATGGTCAAAATAAAATAGATTCCCTCATTTAGGGAGGTCAACCTCATCAAAATAATATAGGAATGCCTCAAAATGCTCCATGAGTCCTCCACATGTGTGGATCCAATGAAAATAAAAGGGTTGTCCCCTCAAATAATTCATGAAATGCTCAAAATGTCCACACATGTGAGATAGAAGCCTGCAAAGGTGAGCCACTCCTCTAAATCCTCCAACGTCCTCCTCAAATGATGCTAAGCGTGTGGAAGGTAGGAACATGTGGTCCTCAAGTGCAACAACCTCGATCAAATGGTCCACAAGGAGCAAGTTGTCCCCAAAAATGAGTGACGATATGGCACATGGGGCATCCAAGAGAGTGTGTATGGCCCTGTCACAATGTTCAATGCATGTTTCACAAAGCCCAAGGAGACACAATACCCTAGGCAAGGTACATAATGCCCAAGGTAGTCACAGATCCCAAAGTAGTAATGGATCTCGATGTAGGTACACGAATCTCAAGGAAAATACACAAATCCCAATGCAAAATAAATGATGAATCATGCCTCAATGCAAGTGCCATTAAGTGGAAAAACATCAAGTTTCATCTTCTAGCTTCTTAATAACTCGTTGAATTTATATCATTTGCCAAGTTTAACCATGGCAGGGACAAAATCAACCCCAATTACATGTGACAACTCCTAAGACAAGAAGTAGTTTGTAGGACATTAAGGAGTATGTGATAATGGATGATATGAATAAAGTGGTTAACTTCATGAGTTGACTTGCATAGTCAGACAAGGTTTGTTAAAGATATTCATCCACATGAGTGCCTTTAAAAATGAGGGAGCGCTTAGCATTGAGTTACCATTTCTTAGCTCCTTTTCTTACCTTTTTGTTTATTTGACTGGTCCCTTTCTTTTGATATGCATTGTTAAGCATGAGACTTTGGGGCATTGGGATTTTTGTAAGGTGGCATGGCTCAAGATTTATATTTGGCTTTTTAGTTTAGTTGCATCAACCTCAAGCTTATAGCTCTTAGGATGAGGCTTTCCTCATGGGACTATTAAGTGTGAACCTTGCTATGACATATGACAAACCAACCATGAGCTGTAATACATAATATGTGCATGGGAGTGATGGGAAATATGACAGGGAGTGAAAGATGGTAGGGGATAATGGACACGATACACTTCCTAGGTCTCTAGTAGTACAACTCAACCCAAGAGTGACAACACTTATCTGAAGGAAGACTATGATCCACCATGGCATAACAAGGCAAATAATAACAATTTAGAGTGTTATGATCCATTATTAGATTTCACCAATGTTCACCACGGTCACGACAAATACATGAAACACTACCACCATATGTGAGCAATAATAAAAGATATGATAGTATCTATTGTCGCAAGAGTTGGTTCTAGGTTGTAATAGAGCCAAGCCTTAGCCCATTTTAAATGAAATAAATTTTGTTGATTGATCAGTCATAGGAGGCTTCTAGAACTAGGTCTGAAACAGGCCCTTCACTCATTTATAGATCAGAAACGAAGAGGCATGACCTCGTTTGTCTAATTGATTTAATAAAGAAGATGGATAGAGGATAGGAGATGAAGAAGATTGAAACAAAGAGTTAGGTATCTAATTCTGATAAGTCTAATCTTTATTTCAATGGAGGAATGACAAATAACTTCGAAAGACAAACATGCATATCTATAACTTGTAAATTAGGTAGAAACAGTTAAGCTACAGGTCTTGTTTAGCTCACAGCATAAACAGAGGAAAAACTGAACCTAACAGGCTACCCAATAAATGACTATAGCAGAGGTATTACTGAATTAGAGCCATTACAAGCTGAATATGTAAAAGAAGGAAGAAATAATGAATGTAAACCTGAGAAAACAATATAGGAAAAACAAAATTACACAGTGACGAGGTGTAGAATCTCTTGGCATTCTGTTCTATATTTGCTGAAAAGCAATGCATTACAAACCCAGCCTCCAAAAATCTCTCGGGCTGTTCCCCCCTCTCTCTTCTCCAACTGCAGTTCCAAAACTTGTCTCTCAATGAGCAAGTGAAGTGTGTGTCTAAGTGAGGCGCTAGCCTCCTTATTTATACTAAACTGGCACGTGTGAAGTGTCTCTTCACTGGCAGGGATGACTTCTTAATCTGGGTTTTTATAACCACCTTTATTATATTTTGAGGCCTCTTTGACATATTCTGGGGCCGACTTCTTCTTTTGCCTATTACAATTATATTATGACCAATCTGCAAAAGGGGATTTGGTCCTTTTACAATAGCTGACATGATCAATCCACAATGGGGATTGATCCAATGAATAATATATCAAATAATAATAAGAATACACTTTGCAGTTACATTATTTCAACACCTTAAGGGTACATGTAGTGCTTATAATGTATCATTGCTCATTGTCTTTTGAACATAGTACTCATGATATAAATAATTTGAAGAACATGATTATATAGTAGCATATCCCATTGTTTTTTCTATTTTCATTGAAAATGATATTTCTATTTATTGGAAAAACTAACAACACACATAATTATAACTCTACCCTAGGCCCATTAGGTGTAGGAATTTCCATATATGACTTTTATTGCAAGTTTAAAAATTTCACCTCTCACTAAAGGTTTCTAGGATCTAATCCCTGAGAGCTTTCAGCCTTGGGGTTGATCTAAAATATATAACTACAACAGCAAGTACTTCATTTCTTTTCAGTCCAAATCACTAGGCAGCTGAAGAGAAAATATACCAAACAAGTGTACTGCAATTGCAACAGTTACAGCCTTAGGGTACACTTTTCCATGCCTATAACAGATATGAAATAACTTTATTATTGCAGAATTTACAGCAGTAAATCTGCCCACCTTGTCTTCAAGATATATGTTAAATCACTTAACAATTTCAGCCCTATGTTATGTCAAATTGACATGAGCAAGAAGTGCTGGAATCTACCAAATCAAGAAGACAATGCAAGCTGAAAATCAAATCTTCAAGTAAACAATAATTGGACAATTAAAATACTTCATTTATATATAAGATATGAAGTTCTCACATTGTATCAAAAGTTGGTACGATTTCAAGCTCTCCAAATCCTAGCTAGGGAAACCATGAAAACCCTAGTCACCAACTCCTAGCTAGGAATCAGTCCTAACCAAAAATGGTTTCTTTATCAAAGATCTTCCTTGGCTTCTAAACTTGCATCCTAAAAATGTGCAAGGTGTGTCCTCTTCTCCTTTTCAACAAGCATAACAAGTAGCACTAGGGTTTTCAAAATCCCTAGTTTTCTTCTCTCACAAGAGCTACAAGAATAATGCTTCTTTTACCCTCTAGGGTTTATCACAAACCCTAGGTTCCTTGCCTCCTTAGAGTGAAATGATAACCCTAGAATTATCCTTGAACTTCTCAAGAATCCTATCGCTTCAAGACAAAGGGGTAATGCAATGAATATAATATAGATTAGTGCACTCCACTTCTCAGAATATAATATAGATTAGTGCACTCCACTTCTCACATCTCTAATACAAGTGAGTGATGAATGAATCCACAAATTCAAGTATCATCATTTCCAACATCATGTTCTTCTCTAGGGTTTACATACATAGCACGAATCCTAGCATCTTACAAGAACAATCTCTCCAAAAACTACCAAGATGTCTCTCTCTCTTCTTGTCTTCTCCTAGGGTTTCCTCATGAACCCTAGCATCTTGCTCCTAGGGTTTTTTTATGAACCCTAGCATCTAGCTCCTAGGGTTTTCTCATGAACCCTAGCATCTTGCTCCTAAAAGACTTCTCCAAGACAATACAAAGAATAGAGTATATGATGATGATGTGAAATGAATCTCTCCTTTATTTCTATGAGAGGTAAGGGAGGCCAACAATAAATAGTGGTCCTAATCCTCTACAAGTAACCTATCCACAAGAAGATAGGACCACATGTGAATTGCTCCCTCTACAAGTGATAAATGCTAAGCTCCAAGGTGAAGATGTCCAACAAGGAAGGCTCCCAAGCATGAATGCTCCTTAAGAAGGGTCCAACGCTCCACTTCCATAAGCCTCCAAAGATCCAATGCTCCATTTAGGGCATGTGGTCCTTCATGTCCACCACACCTATATGATCACACTCTTAACCCAAGTGTCCTCAAGTCAATCACAAGCCTCCATGTAAGCAACTAGTTGTGCCCATGCTATCTAGGGCTTAATGCCTGCCTCCAAGATGCCCACCTCTCCTTCTCTAAAGCAAGTCGTCATCCTAAACAAGCAACCAATCTCCATGTGGCCATCATGAGGAAGTCACCAAACTCCATAGGTCTCCAACTCTCCAAGGAAGAAAGCCACATAAGCACCAAGATGAGGTCTAGCAATCAATAAGCAAGCCACCTCACATGCCTCACATGCATATGTTCATTACGACACATCCAAGGGTCATCCATACACCATGCACCCCACATCACATGAATCACCCCCAAGCATGGTGTAAATACTTTTGGAGTTGTTAGCTCTAGAAGTCACCCTCAGACTGCAAATGAGGTGAGCCTAGAAACATTTGAACATGGGTGTGTAAATTTGTTTATATGCAGGTAGATTAACCAAAAAAACAAGAGAGAAGAATGCAACAAACTGTCTACAAGATGATTTCATTGGGCATGGAGTCAAAGCAACCTAAAGAGTGAAGGCACTCAAGCTGCTTATCAGACGAAAGTTGTGTAAATAGAAGAATGACGAAGAAAACATAAAGCAGAAAGTTCATCAAACGAAAGATCCTTTCTGTCAATTGAACTAATCAAGATACTTGAATAATACAATGATAAATAGGCAAGCTACAACAGAGTCTCTGCTGCTCATAGATCTATTAATAAATGACAGGCTTTGATTCTAAAAAAACTGCATTTTATTCAAGTAAGAAGAAAGAAAAGATATAAACAGACTGATAAACTAACTCTCATAGATCCTCAATGGCAGAGATGCTTCAGAAAAATCATGCCTTCAGGCTTACATTCATGTATCCACAGAAATTTGCCTCTTGAACTTCTCTCAGGATTTGGATAAAACCCCTCTCGGGTCTTTCAGAAACTAAACCCCCCCCTCATTACATGATTCCTCAACAATTTTATAGAAATACAATCTTGAAAACAAGTCTAATAATTTGGATCTAATATCTCTAATTAGAGATTGGTTGCAAAAAGTTTGGAACAACTGGTATCGAGTCCCCTGCCCACAAAATATACAATTTAGTTGACTGATGATCCTTTATTGCCAGGTGCTTCACCACCTTTACATTCCTTCCAGAAGATGCTTGATATGCTGGATTTAGCTGATAAAAATGTAGATCTCGATATCCTGTTGACTAGTCTCATGAACTATTGAAAGCTCGAATGCTTCCCTATAGATTTTCAAGCCTCCTTCATCGGGCTCATATTTGAATGTTGATTCCAAATTTTGGATATGCTCTGCCACCTGTCTTGAAATCTGAAAAAGCTATCTTTGATGACCACCATCCTTTGACTGCTAGTTAACACATATTATCTTAATACCTTGAACCCTGGGATTGCCCTTCAAAACTGGAAATACTATCATCTGTGCAACTAAAAATCTTCTTGGGATCTCCTTTTGAAAACTGCCACCAAAACCCTGACTCCTGATCATCTCCTTGAAAACTGGATTTGGTTTTTTAGATGCTTAAAATCAGGGATATAGTTGCCATCTATCTCCTTAAAAAATTTAAATGCTAATTGTACTCCGAAAAGGCTGGAATTTGATGGTCACTTGTCTTGGATGAATTCGAGTTACCATTTAATGAAGATCAAGCTGCCTGAAATATTGGATTTGTGCCGAGAAGACTGAGATTCTCTGCAATGTTCATCACAAATAGACTATTTCCATTTGGATGCCAGGTCATGTCTGCTGGAGGAACTATCTTGGGTCTTCCATATGGATATCTTCTTGATCCAGCATGTATGACTGGACTCTTGTCGATCACCTTGGTGAATATCAGTTTGCCTCGAATATTTACACAAGAAATGTGCAACATTCTCATGCATGACTAAAGAAAGAGTCCTTGAAGACAATAAGGGGATCATCATTGTTTTTTACTCATCCTATGTAGACGAAACTCTTTGAGGCAGAGGTAAATGTAATAAGTTGACTAATTCGAGGTTTGTCATACCATACAAACACCGGCTTCATAAACACTTTGTAAGGGCGCTGATGTTCAAATTTCTTCCTCTTAGCCACGGATATCTGGAAACAAGAAAGGTGTTCTTTAGTTATCTCCGAAGTCAGAGTAGATACTGTAACATGAACATTTAATCCTGTAGCTTATTACAGCAAGCAATTGCTCGATTTTTGCCAGTATTAGCTTTTTGGTGAAATAGAAATTGCTAAATAAGTCCCACATTTCAACATTTCACTGGTCATGCAAAATCACTGATTTCATCTCCTGCCAGTATAACATTATTGGCAAATTCGTGAGTTCAACAGTCAATTTCCTCTATGTATTTTATCTCGGCCTTCTATTCCAGCGAACTCATACAATACTGCTGCGTCTTCATCTCGATGGGGTAGGGTTTCTCTTGCACGATCTGGGCTTACAATACTACTGCGATTTGTGTTTCTTTCTCCAGTTGAATCACAATCTTATGCGATTCTCCTCATGGCTCTGATGAATGTTCTGTGGTAAGATCTAAATCGCTCCATATGGGAATGATATTTTGATTGGAGTCCTGTGGAAAGGGCACCTATGTACTTTGCTGAGGATGTATGGACATCTGGACAGTGTGAATCCCACTTGCATCGGGCAAACAATAATTGCATGATTTATATATGCAAATGATTGTAAAATGCTTCGACGCGTAGAGCACTCCACCTTGCCGTAGAGCACTCCACCTTGCCCCCGTGGGCTCCTCCTCCATGTGGCTTTGCGCTTGGGCGCTAAGTTTTGACTTATGTGCGCTTCCTTGACTGTATACTAGCCTTGTTGTGCCCTGTGTGTGTTTGATCTCCCATGTCACCTCGACTTTAGAGTAACTGCTAGAATAATAGGAAATTGGGCCTCGGCCCATAATTTTTGCTAAAATAAACATTAAGCAAAGGACCGAAAAGCAAATTTTTGCCAAAGTTTTAATGAAAACAAACAAGGAAATCATGAAAACAAGCAGTGTTGCATAAAAGACATGGTTTAAACAACGTTCCTTTGCATTTTGATATATGTGACATGGCACTTGTGCTCTCAAACTGTGGTGCTAGCACATTCCATTAATCTTTCAACGCGTTGAGCAGATAGCTAAAGCCCCTTGTGGGATCCTCCCCATGATGACTGGTGTTGTGTTGCTAACTCGTCTTGTGTGTTGATTGCAGGTGCATTGGCTCTGGAGATTGGCCCTCGGGCCAATATTTTTGCTAGAATGAACATGAAAACAGAATGACCTTTTGCCAATGTTGGCTCTTGGCTGTATACAATATTAAACATAAGCAACCTAGATATGGCGCGAAAACAAATCTGGCGAAGAATTCAAGGATTTTTAAGAAACGATATGATGTTTTATGATGGCACTGCAAGAATATCACTTTTCTAGTAGTGCGCCTGTATCCGACACATGTGCTACTGGAACATAGCACAAAATTTAAGATTATTTTCCCCTGTAGATCAGAGTACTAACAGGAGTAACCCTGAAAACTAACATTAGGTTCTAGGGGGAAGTCACACCTTGGTTTAAACCAAGGGCCATTCTCGTAGTTAGAGTTCTAAACCTACAATCGACTAGGTCTACTAAAGAAAAGAAAACTGACCCAACATGAAATGCACGAAAATTAAAAAAGACAAAAAAATAAGGGTAGAGCTCAAAGTACAAAGGTTTGATGTCATCAAGCAAAGTTAAGTTCTTAATGAGTAGTCGAGAGTATTAAATAAAGCAAAACAATCACCTCAATGACATGTGAGGTTCAAGATTCACATTGAGCAGTTTGGTGCCTCACCCCATCATAGATGCTTTGACAACATTGGAATCTCGACCTATTTTATATCTTGGACATTGTGAAGGTAGATTAGCATCCAACATTTTTCTCCTTGGACCTCAAAGTCATTAGTTATGATTGGCAATGTTTGTCCACTTATTTGAATGAGGAGGTTTTGTTGTTAGATTGTGTGCTACATGAGCTTGTTACTTCGTCGGCCTAGTTGCCCAGCCCGCTCAGAGATGTGTATAAGAGACAGTGCTACATGAGCTTGTTACTTCGTCGGCCTAGTTGCCATCCCTTTCTCGCCTTGACTGTTGTTGCTGCTGAGGGGAATTTTGTTGGTGTTGTAGGTGGCTTATTCCTAGTGTTCTAAGGGCTCTATTGGGTGGTTTAGCTCTAGTTGTACTTGATTAGCTTATGAAAAATTTGTCGAAAGCACGATTGGATTGCATCCTTCTATAAAAGAAAAATTGAAATTAAGCTTAGGTTGATTTTCATTAAATATTACTATTATTGTGATGCTTCCAGATGCAGTGCACTATTTCCAATCTTAGAAGTTGTCAGGAAGTATTGAAGGTGACAAACTATGGCTTAGTATCACCTACAAGACTTTCCATCCAATTTAACTTGGTATACAAAAGGTGTTTGGAAAGGGTAGATATTCATTACTAGTTAGACTTTACTAGGGGGGAAAGCCAAAGGAAATGCAGGGCTTTTTTCTCATTTTTTACATAGGGTACAATGCAGAATGCTCATTTTGGACATTAAGTTTATAAGTCTATGGTGGTAGGACAAACTCATTGAATGATGGAGGGAAGAGGAGAGATTCTCGCCTCCCTCTCACATACATAGAACTTGCCCCAAATGCTAGCAAGACTTTGCTAACATGAGGAGAACAACATGTTGGCGACATGGAGGAGAGAAAAGAAGGTTGCATTAAGGTTGAAGGGCAAGCCCAAGCACCTTTAGCACATCACATGGTATTTTTTGGAGGGGTTTTCCACGTGGTAGTGACTACTGTGGGTATGTGCAAGATTTGGCATGTGGCAACATCAAGATGCTAGCATATTCATAGGTTTTAGCATGGGATGATGAGATTCTTTAGATGTAGGCCATTTTTGGTGGCTCTTGATGTCGTTAAAGTGAAGGGAGGTTTTCCCTTTTAACTGTAAGCCATGCTACATTATCTTCTAGTCTAGGAAGTTCATTTCTTCCTACCTAACACGATGAGTGTACATAGTTGGCATCATTTGATAGTTGGGAGCTACAATATTGGATTTTGGAAGCTCTGTCTTGCATTTGTTGCACTCACAATTGCTCATCTTAGTGTAGTCACAATGTTCTTTTATCTCTCAAGTAGTTGTCCCTTTAGGAGGTGTTCTCTTCCCAACAAATGTGATAGATGTGTGGGGTTATGTTTTTTGATGTAGTTTTTGTTTCGGTTGTCTTAACTACTTATATTTTATTGTTAGGGCCATGTTGCTCCCTTGCATGGTGCTCTCTATTTTGTAAAGGAAGATTAGACTAGTTTATTAGTTTTTGTATTTAATACCATGTTTCTATCCTACATGGGCCTTTGGTTTTTCCAAGGGGAAGTATTGTAGTGGTTTGTCTTGCTAGTTTCAAGCTTTTTGCTTGCTAGTTGCTAGTTTTAGGTTTTGGGTTTGAGCCCATGAATTAATTGGTGGTGTGATTTTTGTTTCCCCTTTTTTTGATATACCAGCATATTTGTCTTTGCACTTTATTGCTATTATTAATAGATATAAGAATTCTAAAAATTGGATCATTTGCATTTTGATAAACTCTGGCCCTAGCTGCAAGACATTTGTGAATAAGGGGCCATGCAAAGAAAGTTTTTTTAGGTTCCAAAGGAGGGTTCCACAATGTTGTGAATTTTTCTAACCACTGAGAGGGTAGTGCTCAACATTTTTATGTTTTGTTGATCGTGTTGGCAAAATCATACATGTTCTTGAAGCCACTCATAGTGTGAGCTAGTGAGATGTTTGGAGAATTTGTAAGCTCGGTCTCTCCACCATGCCACATAATTATTGCCAACTTGGGGAGTATTCATCAAATACAAACTCAAAAAAATTGTTTGTAGGCTTAATATTAATCTTACATTTGAGGTCTTCCTTTTCTATGGTTGTGATTTTGGTAATTGTATAAGCCAAAGTTATACAAAGTAAGGTATAAGGGCCTTCTATGTTGAGTCTTTTAGCCTTGAGACATGGGTCTTCATCGAGTTAATTGTTTCTTGTATCAAAGATTCTTACCCACCAAATGGACAACTTGCTTGCTGAGTAGCCTTTGGTGGGTTCAAATCCCCTCCACACAATAAAAGGCTTTTGTTCTTCCATTTTGTCCAAATACTTTGAAATATCAAGGAACCTCCAAATTTGATGTAGGTTGGGGAGGTTTTTGCATTCATAAACACAATCTTGGAGAGGTTGAGGTGATGTTGTGTCTAACCAACACTTCCTAGCTTTCATTTCCTTGTATCGTTTTATTTTTACAATCTATTTTGATTCGAGTGGATCCTTGAAGAATTGAAATTGGCTAAGGCATCAATTCTCTAGTTAATTTTGTGCTTTGTTGACCGCCCATTTAGCACTGGGGGGTTAACTCCATGTGCCACGAAGATATGCATCATTAGATGCTAGTATGTTGAAGACAGTTTGGTTCTACTTGGGCATTTTATGCCTCCAGTACAAAATTTTGTAAACGAAATTTCCGCACCCCTGCGTGGGTTAATAATGTAATAGGTTTGCATGGATCATAGTTAGGT
>CBVK0102176257.1:3079-23996 GCA_900067695.1 Picea abies | reverse complement strand
CGGTCTGCTGAGGAGCTGGGAATCCACCTGAGGATGGGGATTTCTTCTGCAGGGGATTGGAGCTGGTTGGTGGCATCCTTTAAGAGAAAAATAAATTTCTGGTGCAATAAATGGTTGTCAATAGGCGGAAGACTTATTCTGATTAAATCGGTTCTGCAGAGTAAGGCTGTATATTGGATGATGTTGGAACGGCTTCCATCATCTATCATCAATACGCTGCGTAGATTAATATCCAATTTTCTGTGGGGAGGGAATGCAGACATTAATCGGATACACCTGGTCAAATGGCAGATTATATCAAGCCCAAAAAGTGAGGGGGGTTGGGGCCTCAAAGACCTCAAAACTTTCAATACTGCCCTTTTGGCCAGCTCCTTCTGGAGAGCCGTCGCCACAGTCAGCATTTGGCACACTATTATCAGAGATAAGTACATGGGATCAAGGCTGCTTCTTCATTGGCTCCGTAAACAACCTATTCAGATGACGAGAGCTTCAGCCTTCTGGAAGGGTCTCGTAAACTCTTCAGCGGTTATACAACAATGGCTTTGTTGGTTGCCGGGGGAGGGCCGTGAGGTTTATGTAGGAAGAGATGTTATTCTGGGTTTAGGGGATCGATCCTTACTGTCAACAGAGATGCAGCTACACCTGCGGTCATTCAATTTTTATAATCTTGCCCAGATCAGAACAGGAATTGCCGCGTCCTTGCTTCCGGATGATTGGCTGACTGCAAGTGATCTCCACCTGAGTGAGCCGCTCACATCTGAATGGAACAGTTTTACATTAGAACTAAAATGCGCCGGAATTTCGTTGAAGACAGAGCCTGATGTTCTTTCTTGGGCTGGCGGTGATGGTTCGGGGTTGATTACTGCAAAAAATATATATTTGGCTCTCCAGAATCGTATCAACCCGGAGCCGTGTTTGCCATGGTTAAAGAAAATTTGGAGATTACAGCTGCCCCTCAAACTCAAGATTTTCTCCTGGCTGGTAGGCAACAACAAACTGCTTACCTGGGAAGTGTTACAAAGGCGAGGCTGGGCGGGACCAAGTCTTTGTTTACTTTGTAAAGCAGCTCCTGAGAACCTTTCTCACCTTCTAATGCATTGCCCCTTCTCCAAAGAAGTCTGGCAACGAATTACTGTGCATTATAATTTACTGTCCTCCTGGAGTGGCTCCACCATACTGGACAGTTTCTCTTGCTGGATTACCAGATCCTCGATCCCTCCTAGCCTGGTGATACATTTCTGCTGGCAAATCTGGTTAGAGCGGAACAGAGTTCTATTCGAGGACTTCAGCCCATATCCGCCCAGGGTGTATTCCAAGACAATAGCATCCTTCAACTGGACAACGCCCAAGGTCAGAGATCTTCCTCACCGTGCTATAATTTTTGACCTGGCAGAGGGTCACTCTATTGCATATTTCGACGGAGCTGCGCTGGCCGATGGATCCAACTGCAGCGCAGGAGGTTTCTTCAAGTCCCACAAATCCAGGATTTCTAGCTGGTTCATAAATTTCGGCTCTGGCACAAATACAAAAGCGGAATTGTTGGGCTTATGGACTACGCTCACTCTGGCAGCTCACTGGTCTCTAGATGCTCTGCAAGTCCAGGGCGACTCCAGAGTGATAATAGACTGGATTTCAAACAAAGGCAGGCTCAACTCCATTCATTTGGCTGGCTGGATGCGGAAAACAAAAAATCTTATGCAGTGCTTCTCCAATATTTCTTTTCGTCATGTTCCTCGTGCTCATAATGTGACTGCTGATGCTCTATCCAAGAGAGCACTATCCGAGGAGGCCGGAAAGCTCTCGATCTACCACTGTGAAAATGGGATCGAGAGCTCCATTACCTCCTTTAATATTTTTGTCTAATGCTGGCAACCAAAGAAACTATCCGAAGAATGGTAGTTATCTGGACTTGATTAGTTTTGGTGGCCGATCAGTCAAGGTTATCATAGAGGATTCGGAAACGGATTACTCATATAAAATGCTTGTGTGCACAGATATGGCAAGAGATTGCAGTTAATCTGTTTTAAATCTGCCCATGTAAATGAATATTATAGAAATATAAATTCGAGCTAATTTTTTTTGGAAAAAAAAAAAAAAAGGGTTCGTTTGACCAACAGAGAGTTAAGGTTTTTTTACGAGCGTTCTCTTGACTCGAGCAAGACCACAACTCTCTTTCTCAACTAAGGTTGAATGTCTCAATGAGAGGAAGGAGACTTGTCTAACCATCAAACAGAATCGGCTCACTCACCGACTCGACCTGCATATTGTCCGTCGACTAGTCCTGACTCGACCTGGACCACTCATGACTCGAGTAGATCCGTCTAGATCTGACCTCACCAAATGATTTTGACTTCGATTTGCCCATTTTTTTCTCGTCCATCAATCCACAGAATCGAATCTGCTGGGAAAATTGTTTGGTTGACTCACACATTTTTGAAATCTACCATAAAACGCCTTTGTTGGGTTGTTGGTGCAGCGAGCATAATTTTTTGACAAGAACTTCATGGATTGAAGGCCTCTCTTGTTATCATCTATCAACTGGTGGCTTCTTGGACTCAATGAACTGGTGGTGCATTATGTTGTTTTGGTGGTTCGACCGACCAGTCCCTTGATCAATCATTCAATCCACTCAATGAATCTCGACTCGACCGGATGAATTCTTGGATGCCCTAGCTCTCGCTGTTACCCTAGAAAATTGTTTACTCGACCTGTCTGCCATTAATCCTTTGCTGGGTTGTTTGTTTAAATGCATGAATTTGTAGATTTCACTATGCCCAACTCACCTCTTGTTAGTCGGCTGGTGGTTGCTTGGTGTGGACAATCGTATACATATGATTGGTACGTGTGATCGGTAAGTGTGTGGTTCTACATTACTGAATAGTCGTCGATTACTTATTGGAGATAGCATACTAGAAGATCGACTTAGTATAACTAGACTGGACAATCTTGTTGCATGTGGTCAACTTCTCGTCAAACTATTTTCTTTTTGAATCGTCATTTGCAAACTTGGTGCCTTGGTTCTTTCCCTTTATCGACAATGGGCATGCTTGATGAATATGAATTATTCGTTCTTCAAAAATTGTAGGAGATCTGTGATAAAAAGGCCATTTCCGTGGAAGAATATCATAATCGACTTCATATAGAGTCATTGAATTGTAGAATGAGAATTGATGATTGACTAATGAACTCGAAACAACCTATACCCGGTTGGAAGATGAGGATACCATTTTTCAAACTATCCTTTTGCAGTGGTTTGATGAGAAATCTAGGGGATTTTTTTGACCTAGAACGAACAATGGAGACTATTTTCCAAGATATGGTAGATGAATTTGGAAATAAATCAAATATTGTTATGATCTAAAGAAGGAAGTGAAAACTATTTCTCATACAGAAAATGTTGTCTTGAAGACAAACATTTGGAGACTAGAAGAATCCAATACCTAGCTAGCAAATGAAGTTGCCCATTTATAGGCCTTTGTTGATGAGATTCGTGAAGAAGTTTCTCCTCTTAAAGAAGATAACAAATGCTTGTTTGATGAATATCAGGATATGAAAGAATATTATGATGCTTTATTGTTGCAACTGATTGAGAAGGATATTATTATTCAAGGCTTGCAGGAATGCAAAGAGAACCTTGAAGATGAAGTTCGTCATCTACATATTGTTGAGAAGAATATTATTGTTGTTGAGATGGAATGATCACCTATTATTTCTTCCACTCTTGATACTCTTGATTGTAGTCTAGTTGCTTGTAATAATGTTGAGGATTGTGTTGTTTCTCTCGGCTTTGAAAAACACACTATATGTATCGAGTCTCGACTGCTCAACAAGATGGGATACATCAGAGGAGGACTTGGGAATAATGGGTAGGGTATTTCTATTCCTATTAAACTTGAGATAAACTCACTAAGAACAAGTCTTGGATATGATGTTATTGTTTCCTCCCTACCTACACCTATCTTTGTTGCACCCAAGGAAGTTTTATTTGTTGCAGGTGGATTTCAAACTAGTTTTCTAGAAGAGAAACCTATTGTTGACTGTGTTGAACAAATTGATGAGTTGGTTGTTCCTAACACACAATAATTTGAAAATATTGTTGCTAATGACATTTGATATGTCATTTTTTCCTACTCATGTAAGTGAACCAGAACCTAAGCCTACTTCCTTTGATCATCCAACACAAAACTTTGTTCCTTATCATCATCCTCGCCATAAAAATTGAAGGAATGGAAATCAGGCTTTCATATCTTTGCAGAAGAGATGTGAAAGACAAAACCATTGAACAATACCGACTACCGGGATAGATTATGGTTAGATTGATGAATGGTCATGGGAGAATATAACCAAACTCTTGAGGAATTCATATTGTTGTGTATCATCGGTTGCACAGTGTGCAGCGTTCCCCTTCCTTATTGATTTCCTTGGAACTGGTACACCGAGAATCGACCTGACATGACAGTCGATTGGATTTTGACTAGGATATTAGTCAATTGGGGTTCAACCAGAGATGACAATCAACTCGAGTTTCGACTTAGTTTTCATCGATTGAGTTTCAACTGGGTTATTCGTTGACTAGTGTTTTTCAATGAGAATTATTGTTGATTCTTATAGAACCCCTCAGTTGCGTTTAGAGGGGGAGTAATTGAAGTTGTTGATGTGTAAACCCAATTGTGTTTTGACTGGTTTATTTGTTTACTGGTGTTTTTAAGCAAGAATTGTTGTTGATTCTTATAAAACCCCTCAGTTGTGTTTAATGGGGGATTAATTGAAGTTGTTGATGTATAAACCCAATTGATATCTTCTTGTTGACTCAAATGTTTTTTTAATCAACTTGCCTTTGATAAGACCAATTGAACCATGTTTGACTATGTTGTTGGGAGATGTACTACTTCTTATTGTACCTAATACAGAGACTTTTTTAATACATAGACTATCTGGATTGGCAGAGACTGTTGGATTGACAAAGTCTGATCTCGTGCATTCCTTGTCTAGTCGACTGATCGACTAGCCTTGTTGTCTTGTTGTTTAGTCTACTAACCAACCGGGACTGTGTTTTTGGAAGCAGTTTTACAAACATTTTTGCATCATATTACTACCTCCTTGCATTGATCAGCGTTGATGGTGACAGTGTTCAAACTTTTTCATGAGTGTTGTTGTATCATGTTTTATTAGTTTTCGCAGTCAGAACAAATTTTGGGGGGGGAATTTGTCTGCTATGTAATTTGATTTCCTCCAAGATGAGTTTATGGGGGTGTGTTGGGACACTAGGTTCCTTGTTAAACCTCATCTTGTCAAATTAATGGATTTGACCAATCCTTGGGTCTGACTGTTGACTAAACTAATGGTTGACTGTGTCCACTTTGGATTCCAGATCCACATTTTTTGGACAGATACAACTCAAGGTCCAGATTCACATTTTTTGGACAGATACAACTCACATGACCTTGTGATGGTTGGTTTGGTCCATGATCAAACCTATTTATAGATTATCCTTATGGATTAGTCTATCATCGGGACAAATCTCTTTTCTCTCTCATGGAGAATGCTTGTGCTTCAGTGCAATGGTGTTTTTAGACACCACCACTACTTTCAAATCCTTTTTTCTCTTCTGTAGTTATCTACATGTCCCAATAAAGACTACCTAATCAACCAAGGATGTCAAGGAATGATCACCTCATAAGTCATGAGATAAACTAAGACACTGAGCATGAAAAAGAAAGTTGTAATACAATGAACATGAATTAAATGTGCATAGTTAAATCAGTTGGAAATCGCATGCCATAAAATAAATGAACTTGCTAGAATAATAGAATTAATATTGTTGTAAAAACATAGTTAAATCCTATAATGGTAAAGTGGCATGAAGCAACTGAACCTCATAAAATGACATGCTTGACAACTACTACAAGCTAAGAACACTTGCAGAAATTATACATAACAACATATAGTGAGGAAGCTAACTAAAAACTACTGCAAAACTGAAATATAACACCAAGAAAGGCCCCTTGTTGTAATGTACTTGACCTCAAAACTTCAGAGAAATCACATAAAATATAGTGAAAACCAAGAACACAAGAGAAAACAGATAAACCCTAAGAAATATCTGTTTATAATAAAAAATAGTGAGTTACGTTCACTTGCATGTTCAGGGGGGTAACCTCCTAGAGAAAAGATCCAATTACAATAACAATTATTGACAAAGCATTGCATAACCTTCTACTCAATATATAGTTATCCATAGATAATCTTAACTACCTACCGTGCCCACTTATAATGAGGGTCAACAAACTAATTGGGGCCTTATTAATAAAGAGAACCATTTTTACCATGAGTAACTATTAACTAACGATTTAATGGGCCTTATTCAAAGAAGGTGGCCTTGTACATTAATAAACTATGTAAGGAAGGGGGTTAGGATCGGACCCTAAGATTCCCTCCCCCTCCGAAACCAACATTTTCCTCAAAGTTGAAGGTAATGAATTTGTTGTAGAATCATTGTTGGTCCCCATGTGGTATCTTCTAGTTGCATATATTTCCACTGGATCAATACTTCCTTGATCGTGCATTGATGCAAATGATGCTCTTTGGTATTCAATACTACTTCTAGATGGATCCAAATGGAACCTCCTTCATCAAGTTCTAGTAGATTATTTTTCACTTTGCAATTTTATCCCACAACCTTCTTCAAATAGAACACATGAAACATTGGATGAATCTTGGAGTGGGATGGGAGAGCTAGCTTGTAAGGGATCTGATGAATGTGTCGTATGATATGATAGAGACCATAGAAATTAGGAGATAGATTATGGGGAACATTATCTTTGACTGATGTCTATTTATAAGGATATATATGAAAAAAATACTTGATCCCCTTTGGAAAAATAACATTTAAATCTATGATGTTCATCTTGGTGTTTCATTTGATTTTTAACCTAACTAAGTTTTCCTCAAGGATATATATAATGGATTCTCTAGTGTGAAGCATTCTATCTACTGCATCAACCTTGGAGGTTTCTAGTACATAGGATGTCGCTGACAGGGGATTTTGGCCATAAAAAGCTTCATATGGTGTCATTTTGGTAGCTCCATTATAATTGGTATTGTACCATCATTTGGAAAGGGGAATTCATTGTGCCCATTAGTGCAAATTTTTGGAAGCAAAGCATCTCAAATAGGTTTATAAGCACTTGCTAATCACTTCTATTTGACCATCAGTTTCAGGATGATATGCATTGCTCATTGTTACCCCCACACTTCTATGGGTAACTAAAGGAGAAATTTTTTCTCCATGATCCACATTTTAGACAGCGTATTCGATGATGTATTCTAGAATCTCCATAGAAATTTTCCTACAAATTCCTTCCATCCATGCTCATCTCGGCTCACTCATATGATATGGTACATTTATACACTCGGGTAAATAATTCGGACACTTCATATTGAGTGATAATGTTAATACTTGAGGCATGAAAATGGTGATCATGGGTTGATTTGGATAATGAATCATGATGTTTTGGAGTTATACTTTTTTCCTTGTCTCACCTTGGTGGCCATTATCATTTTCTAGTCAAGTGTTGTCATGCTTGGGAAAAGTTGTACTATTGGGGCGACTTAATGGTGGTAATGTGTCCATACTTATCATAAATAACACATTCCATTTATCACATATCCATTGTCATTTATTTTGCGCTGGATGTTACATGTATCCCAAAAAGGTTTGTGCCTCATAATCCCATGAGAAGAAGGATCTAGAAAGCTTGAGGTTGATGCAACTTAGTAAAAAATGGCATAGAAAGAGAAAAGGGCCCAATTCAAAATGTGGGGTAAAGAAACTCACAAGAAGAGAAAACTATTAAAAACCAAGAAAAATAAAGAACCATGAGCTCTACCCTTTCGCTAAGAGGCCATCATCCCAAGTCTTATGCAATGAATGCATATTTTATGAAAGGACTTAGCAAATTAGATATCAAAATCCAAAATAGGTTAAAGCTATAAAGAAAAAAGAAAACATGGGTTTGGAAAGACACAGTGCCGAGAAAAAGGTACCCAATTGCCTAAGTGCTCCCTCTACAAAGGTGCTCATGAGGATGACTATTATACCTGGCATTGCATGCCAATGACATCCACACCATCAAGTAAACCCCAATCCAAACCACTACCATTACACATACTCCTTGATGGGTTCCCTGGGACAGACCTCTTGGTCTGGGTACGGGCACACCTAATAGGGGGTAATAATGACCCTCCCATAGCTAGACTTCCTAAATTGCATAATTTTGTAAGCTAGTGTACTGAAGTTTGAAGAGGATATAATTTTGTGAGAGCTATATAATGGAATGGGTATTAACATGAATCACTTTATATTTTATGTTTGGATTGTGTACCTTGCCTCTAGTCTTCACGATGCATCTTGGACGACATGAGCCCCTTCGATGATTATGATTACACATGATTGGATGACACTTGGATCCTTTGAAGGATGTTGAGGGGATATTACCCCACTAGTATGGAGGTTTTTCCTGTCAATTAAGGGAGTTCATTTGGCATTCCTATGAGGACATTGGAGGCATCAATCACATGGACCAATTCATAGGATCCCCCTAGCACATGTGGGCATGACCTTGAGGTTATCGAATATGGGATGTTCCATGTATGATGGTGATAGCTTAATGGGATGTTTCACCTTATATGGAGGACATTGGAACTTTTCTTGAGGACAGTACACTCAGAGAGATGATGTAGCACCTTTCCATGGATGATATAATTCTTTGATGATGGGACATTTCACTTGGATGATGAAATGTTGCACCTTTTGATGATGGGAAACTTGATGTGATGTTTGGGCTTCTTGAAGATGACATGGAACCTTTTGATGATGTCACATATTTTGGATTCTTGAGGCACCCCTTGGAGATGAAATGTTGCACCTTTTCATGGTAACATTTCACCTTTTGAGCATGTTTTCACCTTTTGGATTGAATTGTCCCCTTTTGAGGCCACATGTTCCACACGTGTGGGTTCTAGAGCACTTTTTGAGTGGGACAATTTGAATTTTGAGCTAGATTACTTCATCTTGTATGCATATTTGGGGGTCTTAGAGACCTATCCACTCTTGTACCATGGATTTTCTTATGTATTGTTTCCTTATCTTTAATTTTTATGAGAGATAAAGGAATTATTTTATGTTTTTAGGGTGTGTATTGTGTGAGAAGGGTGTTAGATCTCTCATATGAATCAGAGAAACACTTCTCACTTTCAAATCATTACTACGTATGGAGATACATCACTCTTGTCTACTTCTACCTGTTCTATTTCATGAAGAATACTATGGATGGTTAACTAGGGTGACTTCTTTGGGAGCTATGTTTGTGGATATCTTACTACTTGGATGACATGGAAATTAGGGTTTTGATGGATGAAATATGTTATGAGTAAGTGTTCTCTTTTCATATTGTGGTTTAGGTTTGATGATGCATTTTTTGATTGATGTTGTTTCTCTAATGGTGGTTCTTCATCATCTAGAATAATTTTTTAACAAACCCTCTTGTCAAAATCCTTGGAAGATTTAATAGTGGAGGAATCTTCCCTTGTATCATCCCCCAATATTTTAGGAGGATTGCCTAGGGTTAGTAGTGGAAACCCTCCAAGCCTCATCATAAAATAATCCACATAATTCTCTCAAAGAAGGATCTCTTTTTGACCCCATATGCCCAAAATAATAGGCACTAGTATTTTTCTCCATAATAGACAATCATTATTGTTAAAATTTACTTAGGGTTAGAATTTATTTGTTGTAAAATTTCATTTTCAGCCATCGAAACCAAGACATCTAGGGTGTTTAGGCATATGGTTGACCTAAACTCATTGTTGAAACCCCATATTAATTTTCTGAAGTGTTACTATATCCATCTAAGACAAAACGTCTAGGGTTTTAGACTTGATTTTCACTATCGATTTTTCTGATTTTGTATGTAAATAAAACCTTAATTTAACCTAGTATTTATCCCTATAATTTACTGGATCTTTTCATGATCAAAGGGCTATCATTTTACTACTAAAAATTTGACTATTTTATTGTTGTCATTAATTTACTACTACTGAAAATTGATCATTTTTGTGTTGTTATACATCAATTACTACTGGAAATTACATGTTTTCTCCTAAAGTAATCTCTATACTCCTATAGATCATTTTTTGTTGTAATAAATTTCTTACTATCGTTGTCACTTTATTTAATGTTGTTATTTCACATATTACTTGGAATCTTCATCGCAACCTTAGACATTTTCTTTATTTCTAGTGTTTGGGGACCCTACTAAACTCATACTTGACTTGGAAAGATTGTCTTCTAAGATTAAATCTTGTACACTCCAAATCTGGAAATTGTCTTATCCCACCAGCTCTTATTCATTTTTCTTATCTTTATCTTGGTGGTAGTGTGAGTATTCACCCCATACTTCACTAAAGAAAGGGAAGTTTTTTCCTAGGTGAAAATGGTGACATATTCCATGTTCCACTTGTCTTAGTTCCTTGTGAAGGATTCGCACTTGATTCTAGATTATGTGGTAACATTTTGGCACAATTGTCAGAAAGAATTGAGTCATTCTTCTTGGAAAATGTGAATTCTATACTTAAACCTTCTTTTGATGAGTATACATCAAGGCCTAACCTAGTGTGCTCATATAGCAACTCCATAGCAAGAGAAACTAGTGGTTGAAAGAACCAACTAAAGAAATTTTCAAAAGAACGTTAATCCTCCTAAAGTTTATAAGAGAAGAAGAGTTCCTCCAACTTCTCCTACTATAAGGACTCTCTTTCTTGATCCTCCTATAGTAACTCCAATGGATTCTCAACCATGGTTACCCATGCATGCAAAGCATTAGACATGTCTGGTATTCAAGGGTATCCTCATAACATACTTGAAAATTTTGATAAATGGTTACCCAAGTTTTTTGGTAACAATGACATTAATGTTTAACAACACCTATTTTCCTTCTATGGTATTTTTTATCATCATATCCCTAATGAAGCTAAAGATGTAATTGTGAATATTTTCTCTATATATTTATAAGGACAGGCAAGATCATGGTATAACAATCTACCTAAGAAGAGTATTAACTCTTGGCAAGCTTTCCATGACACTTTTATGAAAATATGGACCATAAGAAAAGATGGTAGGTTTTCTTAACCCAATTCAATGAGATCAAGAAGAAAGAAAATAAATCCATGAAATAAATTGACCAAAGGTTCAATGATCTTGTAAAACAAATCCCTAATGACTTTAAGCCAAGGGATGGTGTCATTCTCTTAAAATATACTAATGCTTATGATGGGAAATGTGGCTTTATGATTAGAAACAAATTCGTTGAGAACCTTGAAAGGGAAAAATAATGGGCTTCCAAGATTGAAGAGAACATTTTAGCATCCAAGGTAGAACCTTTTCATGCACCAAGGAAAAATGGTGAGGCTAAAACAAGGACTATTAACAATTCTAACCCTATTCATGGTCCAGTAATGGCTCTTGTAAAAAAGTTTGATTAAATGATTACTGGAATTTTGAAATCCCAAGATAATATTACGGATAGCATAACCATTTTGGAAAAAAAAAAAGGAGTCAAAATCAGAACCCTCCTCCTAGAACTCAATTCAAAAACAATCAAAAACCTAGGAAAAAACAAGTATGGAATAGGAATAGACCTCCTCCCGAGCCAAGAGTCCCAAATACTCTTGCACCCTGTAATATGGTCAGTCAAGAAGACATCCCTTGTTGCTTGCCTTTAAGTGAGTGTCATAGAGAATGGGAATTTTCTAGAAATAAAGTTCATGAAGGAAGTGAAGGTCTTAATAATTGTGAAAGTAAGAAACTTTTTGAAGATATGGATCCTAGCTATGCTTTCCATGGTCAAAATTCCACTACTATAAGTGAGCAATTAGAGAAAATAAAGAAAAAGAGTAGGGATGTTTCTAGGATAGCAAGGTTAGAGATGTTAAATTCCATTGATGAAGAATCCAAAGAGAATCTTAGGAAAGAGAAATGCATACAATATTATAAAAGAAACAAAGTATGTGTGGCTCCTCAAACCAACGATTCCCAACCTCCTCCTAAGTTGACTAGGAACATCAACCCTACTCCTCCATCAACATCTCGTAAGAATGATGGTATACAAGTAAATGTTGATGTGACAAATGCTTTGGCTAAAATCAATGTCCATGTACCCCTCATTGAGTTGACCAAGATCTGTTTACAAATGGATAAAGTGAGAAATTTTCTTATTCCAGAACCTGAAGACCCTCCTATTGTATTACAAACAATCGACCATCATAGAGATAATGGGGGGAATCCACCTCTCATCATCACCTTGGTAGCGAATAACCTCCTCCATAATTGTATGCTAGACTCTAGGGATTCCACATGTCGATAAAGTTCATGAATGAATTAGGGTTAGAAACCACAATGCCATAGAGGAATGTATGCGGGATTGAATTAAAATAAATCTAAGTGTGTGTCTTGATTAAGAATCTTAGGCATTACTTAGCTACTTATCCAAGGATGATTTTAAGGATGGAAATTTATTTTAAAATGTAGAAACCTTGGCGAATCTTACTAATCCTTCATATTCCAACTATAAATGTTTGGCGATATTTTTGGTAAAATATTCAAATTTCTAAGGATTTTCTACAGTTTTTGTAAAATTTTGGCGATTTTTAAGTTAAAATAATTGTATCCTATAGAATTTGGGCGAATCATTTTTAAAATAGTGAATCTCTTTTTTGGAAAAACCATGGAAAATTAACCCATGAGTGAAATTTAGCCCCTAAAATCATCCCTGTACTTATCCTGATATTTCCATTTTAATGGATGTGTAGTCATTGATGTACTTGATGCTTGGGGATTGTCATTTTCTAGGAAGTGGGATGCAACATTGGGTGGTAGTCTTCAGATGGACTTATCCTATGCAACCATCCCAACTAGATATGGAAACTATGTCACTTTGTATAGGCAACATGTTGTTAAGAATCAAATGCAAAATCATAATGTTCCTTTAAATGAGGATGATTTAAGTGATGATGAATTTGAGGAACTCGAGATATGTTCAAGATTAAATGAAAAACATCATTATGGTACACCTTGTAATTACAAAGAACTAATCATTCCTTCACCATCTCTTTATTGTTCTCCAAACTTTATTATTCTTCCTTTTTCTTCTAGATAAAGCATTAATGATGTTTTATCACCCAAGAATGCCCCGATACAACCTAAGAATGAAAAACATTATACAAACCCAAAAAGGAAAACCTTGTCCACATTTTTCACTGAAGACTTTGGGTTATGCAAGGATGACCAACCTAACAATGGTAGTTGTTTTCCTAATGAGATGTATTGCTCACAAGATACTTCAGGTCTTGATCATCCAATTAATCATGGAAGAAATATTTTGAGGGAAATGACCAATCGAAACATGGAGAAGGATGAGCCTAGAAGGAATGCTTTTGGTAAAACACAAATATATCAAGATATAACCAAGGAGAAATTTTATTATGTAGCTAAACAACTTGAAGAAGGAAATCGCATACTCTTATGGGACAAGGAAAAAGGAAATCCAAGTATTCATCAAATGTTTGGCATTTTATGGCTTGCTCTTATAGAATTGAAAGAAAGGATGAGAAGAACTCATTCTACTTGACCAACCCTGATGGAGAGAAGTTATATATACCAATTTATGGATAACTCCTTACTGCTTACTCTCCAACTAGCACTTGATTTGGCCATGCTTAGCTTAGTTTAGTTTGGGGCATGTTATGTGCCTTATTGCATTGTGTTGTGTTATTTATTTTCTTTCATTTATTGATTGATCATATGAACTTGTAGTAAGTTGAAATTTTTCTCTATTATGTATTAATTCATGTTTATTTTTAATGTATTTATTTTACTGTCCATATACCAGGGGGACTGTATCCCCCTTCTCATCTTTATTGATGGTATTAAGCTAGAATTAAGTATGAGTTTTTAATTTTTGATGAAAAGTGAAAGTCTCGAAGTACCATAGATTACTAAGGTTCTCATGCACTCTACGGTAAGCACATGTCCCCATGTTGGATCCATATGTTACCCCCCACCCCACTTCTAGGGGTAACTAGAGGAGAAACATTTTCTCCACGATTCACATTTTAGACAATAGATTTGATGATATTATTCCATACCCTCCACAAACAGTTGCTCACAGATGCCTTCCATCCATGATCATCCCAACTCACTCATACGATATGGTGCATTTATACACTAAGGTACATCATTTTGACACTTCATATCGAATGATAATGTTAATACTTGAGGCATGAAAATGGTGATCATGGATTGATTTGGATAATGAATCATGATTCTTGGTAGTTATGATTTTTTCTTTGTCTTACCTTGGCGGCCATTATCATTTTATAGTCAATAGGTGGGTTGTGATCTACCTAAATTTTTTGGATGAGCTTCCTTAAAGTATTATTTGTTAGCCATTCCATGTAGACTTCCTTGAGCCATCATGGACCTGGCAATGATAAGGCAAGGAGCGACCTATCTTCTTCAAATTATCTGGATAATGCATCAACCACAACATTCTCTTTACTCTTCTTATATATGATCTCATAACCATATCCCAACATCTTAATGACCAATTTATGTTTCTTTAGTGAAGACAATCATGTTCAAGAAAGTACTTTAGACTATAATGGTTAGTCTTGATCTGAAAAATTCCTCCCTATGAGATATGGCCTCCAAGTCTCCACTACATGAAGGATACCCATCGTTTCCTTCTCATAAGTGGAATTTCCCAAATTGTGGTCACGCAATTGGTTACTGGCAAATGCCAAGGGGCGTCCTTCTTGCATCAATAATACTCTAAGACATTTTCTTAAGGCATCACATTCCAACACAAAAGTCTTATTAAAGTTAGGCGCTACTAACATTGGAGTACTACACATGGAATCCTTTAAAGCAACAAAGGCCTATGCTACTACCTCACTCCATACAAAGGCATTATTTTTAAGGAGTGAAGTTAGGGGAGCTGCAAGTTTGCCATAATTTTTCACAAATTTCCTATAGTAGCTTGTAATTCCTAAGAATCCCCTCAAGCTCTTCAGTTTTTTGGGATAGGGGCAATCTTACATAGCTACCACTTTCTCGGGATCAAATCATACTCCCTCTTGACTTACAATGTGACCCAAACATTCAACCTTAGAATCCCTAAAAGAACATTGGAGTTCTTCACGAATAATCGATTTTCTCTCAAGTGTTATAAGTACTTATCAACATGCTATATGTGTCAATCCCATGCTTTATTGTAGATCAAGATATCACCAAAGAATAAAATAAAAAAATTATGTAGAATGGTTTGAAAATATTTATCATGAGGATTTGGAAAATGGATGGAGCATTATGCGGACTCAAAGGCATCATTAGAAACTCATAATGACCTTAGTGTGCTCTGAAGGATATCTTAGATATGTTTGTCTCTTTCATACTGATTTGGTGGTATCTGAACGTAGATCAATCTTAGTGAAAAAAAATTCTCCATGGAGTTCATATAGGAGAAAATCAATAACCAAAATGGGAAATGTGTCCTTGATCATCAACTTATTTAGATCCCTAAAATCAAGACACATGTGCCAAGTGCATTCCTTATTTAACACCATGACTATTGGTGGTGAGTAAGTCTTGTACTGGGATGTATGACCCCCATATCTAACATCTCTTAAATGATATTTTCTATTTCATTCTTTTGTACAAAAGGGTGTTGATAAGGATGTACATTTGGTGGTTGACTTCCTGGAATTAGGGGAATGCCATGGTCATTCTCTCCTCAAGAAGAAGGTAAATCCTTTGGTGTCTAGAAGACCTGATGATGGTTGTTGAGGACCAACTGCAATTCTGGGTGGATTTATTGTGTCGTATTATCCATAATATGTATGGAATTAAATTGGGAAATAATGCTAGAGGGGCATTTCTTTTAATAACATCTCCATACAATGAGAGCTAACTATTTCAGGAGAACCTTCCTAAATCCCTCGAAGGGTGCATACATGAACTGTTTAGTGAAAATCATATACATTTCTTTTAAATACATGGTGATTGGTCCCAACATGCATATCCATTCTTCCCCCAATACTATGGGTTTTAAATTGATAGTCTCCAATCTAGAGTTTGACATTTTCACATATGCCCCCACATTTAATCAGATCTCCATTGGTGATCATGATTTGAATTTTTTGTACCGAGTGTATAAAACAATGGGTTTCTTCTGCCACTCCCTTGTGAATGAAATTATGAGTACTTCCACTGTCAACTAGGAATATGAATTTCTAGTGCTTGATGTAGCTCGTGAATTTCAATGTTTGTGGAGTTGAAATGCCTAATAATGCATCCAGGGAGATTAGTGATTATTTATGAGGGAATGGTGGTTCAATATCTTCCTGAGTATGAATTTTGGTATATGCCTGATTGTTCATATCAATTTGGAACAATTTATGTTCTTTACACCGATGACCTAGAGCATATTTTTCATCACAACTATAGCATACTCCACATCTTCGGTAGTCCTCCATTTCCACTAGAGAGAATTGTTGTACTTTCAAGGGATGAGTAGGAGTTTTTCTTGGGGAATTACATTGGGGAGAACAAGTGTGGAGAATAAAGGCTGGTTTTTTTTGTGCATTGATCACCATATCTTCTTCTAGGGCCCTTTGAGTCACTTCCAACCATGTAGCAAGATGTTACATTCAAACTTGTGCTCAAATATCCTCCTTGATTCCACTAATGAAACATTATTTATAGAAATAATCTATTAAGTTCTCTATACAAATGGATAATTTCTCAAAGTCTACCGTAAATTTTTTTATTAATCTTATTTTGTGTAACTTGGTATGTCACCCCAAATAGTGAGTATCTCTCTCAAAACATGCATGTATAGCTTTAACAAACTGACTCCATGTGATGTATCTCTCATAGGATTTTTTATTCCATTCCCACCATTGTCATCATTCTAGATATTGAAACAAGACCCCCACCCTGAGTTTCATCATGTCATCAGTAATTCCCTAGAGGGAAAAGTAATGTTCCATTCGGGTGACCCATCCTAATAGGTCATAACCATCAAACTTGTTCAATTCCACCTTGAGATAATAATGCCATATGTTATTATCCATTGATCTATTGATGTGCAGACCCGAAGAGGTTTGTGGGTGGCTAAATAGTCTTGAGCAAGAATTTTCTTCCTGGTATGGCTCAATGTGTTATGGTGTTCTTCTGGTATGCCTCGAGCTATCATGTTTGGAAACTTCTTATTCAACATGTTTTCTAAGTTGGCTAGGTTCTGTTGATTTTGTTGCCTAAACTTCTCATCTAGCTTCTTATCCAACTTCTCATCCAACATCGTATCCAAATTCTCATCCTACCCATTTATGTTCTAAAGTTTCTTAAGCTTTCCTTCCATGAGTTCCAACATTCCTACAGTGGAGTGAGTAGTCATGTTGTTCATGGAAGTATGAGATGGCTTATAAGGATCTTTCATGGGTGAGCTTGTTGAAAAGGGTTGTCGAGTCTTGAGGACAAGGAAGTGTTAGGTGTTATATCTCTTTGATATAAGTACAAGGTCCAACAATAATACTCATTCCAATATCTTCGGGAACTAACTAAGGAGGCTCAAATATTCCCTTCGTTGTACTACTCAACTACACTGGTACAAGAGAGTGATCTCCCCAAGTCTTGTTTTTGATGTACTATAGTAACAAGATAGACAATTAGCTTATCTAAACATGGTTTCAAGTATACCTAGGGGACTTCCTAGATACTCGAGGGTACGAGGAAGTGATATTTCATATATAGGTATTATTTGATGTGGTACTACTCGAAGGGGTACCAACATGGGTTACAAGGGTTTCCAACAATGTGATTCCACTTGTATTTCCTACGTGTATTCTTCTTCAACCATAGTTTACCCATTGAACGACATATCACTGTGTTATTTAAAGATGTTGGAACACTCTCTAAAAAAAATTCAAAAAATTAGGAGCTTACTGATCCTAGAAAAAGCTCTTAAAATCACCAAAAAATAACTTGTTAAAGGTAGGGTTTGAGGCCAAAAATATAAAATGATCACAATTTATGATATACTTCTCATATTGACTATTATGACCACAATTATGAAATTCCACGTCTTCTCTAGATCTAATGGCATTGGTTTGACTAAAATTTGTGCACTCTATCAAAAGATATCCAATATGGGAAATTAGCACCCATTACTGGAAAAAAAAACCTAAAAAAAGGTTGATTTTAAATCAACAATATCTCCACTTCTTGGAATCCATTTTGGATGTTTTTTTTTTTTTAATTTGGGTATTTTTTCAATATAAATTCATATATATGGATAATTTCTTCAAATTATGCACAAAAAGTTTCATAAATTGACCTAAATTATATCATCCTCTTTTTCCATAAAAAATATGCAAAAAGAAGAAAACAAATCCCACTTCATTCCCAAGAAAGAGATTTCATACCACTTGTAATGTACTTAATCCAAAATATTCAAAGAAATCGCATAAAATGTAGTGAAAAAACTAGAACACAAGAGAAAATAGATAATCCCTGAGAAATGTATCTTGATAATAAAAAATAGAGAGTTATGTTCACTTGCCTCTTCAAGAGGAAACCTCCTAGAGCAAAGCTCCAATTACAATAATAATTCTTGAAAAAACATTACATAACCTTATACTCAATATATATGTATCCATAGAAAATATTAACTACCTACAAGTCCACTTATAATGAGAATTGACTAACTAATGTGGGCCTTATTAATAAAGAGGACCCTTTTTACAATGAGTGATTATTAACTAACTATTTAATGGACCTTATTCAATGAAGGTGGCCTCATGCATTAATAAAGTATCTAAGTAATGGGTTTATGGTAAGACCCTAACACTTGTACAACCTTGATTAGGACCTACTCAAGGTCTCTACGGGGAACCTAAAGAAAACACTAAACACTTGAAATTTGGAAACATAAATTATGCATTAGGAAATCACTTCATAACAACCAAATGTACTTGAATAATTTGAATGCACCAGCTACAAGGAGAGTTCTCAATACTAAGAAATAAAAAATACTAACTACTAACTACTATTTATACAAAAATACTCATAAATCATCCATTCAGTTAGTCCTTGATTGAAGGGTACTTGTCTCTAGGATCCCTCGAATCAAGAATCCTTGTTTCAAGATTCAAATTCTCTCATTAATTCTAACTCCCTCAACCAAACAATCAAGCTAAGATGTTGTTGCTTGAGTGTATTGAAGCATTAAATGCTTGTCATGCTCTGTAGGTTGAATATGAGGAATGATCCCACTTTTGTCTCAAGTGCAAGTTGATGAAGACTATCCCTGGGATTTGACTTGCTTGAGAAAATGATTAGTACACCCTTAAAAATTCATAATTTCTTAAAAATAAAATAAAAACTAGACCAAGGCATATCACATAACTTAACAATCAATCATTTCACAATAATCAATGAACACATCCCAATATGTTTATTGTAATTGTATCCTTTTATAACCAAATAAGGTCTTAGTTTATAGGAAGGGGTCATATCATCCACAAAAGGGGCCTCAAATTTCCATAATTTGTAGGCTTTTCATCACCCCCCCAACTCAAAGTATTTCACACACTTACGCAACCAAAAATGTTGCTTGTACATCCTACTATACATCTTGCCTCTTTTGTTGTCTCCTTCCTATTGTTCCATGCATGCATGTTTATGGCATGTCTAAGGCCATATGCTAAAAAGTGGGTAATGGAACCATATCATACATCATTCTCTACTTTCTTCCATTACTCCTTCTCCCTTTGTTCATCTATCTTTCATGTAGATGTGGCATGCAATAGGAGAGGAGAATTGAATATTATCCCAATCTATTTGAGCTTGAGTCTCCTCAAAGAATATTTGCATAGTTGAGCCCTAAATAGGGAAGCTTGTAAATTTTGAGGGGAGTGAGGATCTATCCTATAAATATCATGAGGAAGACCACTCCATCTAGCTTGGAATTCTTAGAGTGCCCCTTCCCTTGAAATTTTGATTGTATCCTAAACATGGGCAATTGCCTCTCTTTGTTTATCTTCCATGATGGGCATAAGATTTATGTCACATGTTAGAGTTACATGATTGCTAATGATCTCCTCAAGCTTGATGGACTCAACTCTAAGCCATAAATGTTTTGCCTCTCTTTGTTTATCTTCCATGATGGGCATAAGCTTTATGTCACATGTTAGAGTTACATGATTGCTAATGATCTCCTCAAGCTTGATTGCTAATGATCTCCTCAAGCTTAATGATCTCCTCTTCTCTATATGTCTAGAATTCAACTGCTCTTATCTCCTCGTGGTGGATCCAAGAGCACAAGGCTCTAATATATATCTCCCCTACATATGGATTTGGTCACCATTTGTATGGAGGGGTAGCATAAATTTATGAAAATATAACTCACTTAGTTGATCTTTCTCTTCCTCATTGCTCTAATTATTGGTATCTATCCATTCTCTTAGGGTATCCACCACATAATGGAGTTGTTTCGTCAACCAACCAATCTGGAATTTGAGTCATTGTTCTTTGAGGAATAGGGTGTAAACCTTGGCTCGTTTTTCATAGATAATCAGGTCTTTTGATAGCTTTTCCATTTTGGTTATAGATTCTTCCATGACCTCAACCTTTTATCTTAAATTGGTTGGAAATTCCCTTCTTGGTTTCAACTAGCTTCTCCTTTAAATATTTATTTTTAGCTTCCAACTACTTTTTACTATCTTTGTTTTTCATTTTTATAATCCATAATTGTTAATGTTTATGCCATTATTATAGTTCTTTGCATTTCAATAGATAAGA
>CBVK0102176256.1:0-14751 GCA_900067695.1 Picea abies | reverse complement strand
ACCTGGGTTGCATCATTCCTCTGAATGTGTTGGATCTTGAGATCCTTCTGAATCTATGGCAAGAGATCCCTTCTCCTGCAAATACTCTTTAGGGTTTAACCATTAAACATATGTAAGTACATACCTCTGATAGCATTTGCAGGTAGTGGCTCCATCTGGTAGCAACGGGAATCATTGCCAACTCTTGAGAAAATTTCAAGGGTGATTGCAACTAGTTCTATGACTGCAACTGCAACTGGTAATGCAACTGCAACTGGTTCTGAGACTACAACTGCAACTGAAACTTAGGGTTTTATGAGAAAACCCTAATTTTTCAAACTTTGAATTTTAAAAATCTGATCCAAGGGATAGATGCGCTGAGCTGAGGCGAGTTAGTTGGTGCAATCGGAATTTCGAAAATCCAACTTTTACCCTGTCAAATCTGATCTGCAGATTTTTGGACTGGTGCTTCTGGTTTTCTGGTACTTCTGGTACTCTGGTTTTCTGGTACTTTGTGAAACTAGGGTTTCACTTTCCGGGAGATATAGCCACTGAAAAGGTGTGCTCTAAGTGCCAAATTGATCCTTGGGGGAGGGCGCAGCTTTCTAGATGGTTAGGGAGCTGAAAATATTCACTTTTGCAAAACCCTAATTTTTGGGTACGGTAATAGTGACGTTTTCCTCTTGCAAATTGTGCTTCCTTTAGGTTGGCTCTGATACCATGTTAATTTTTATGCCATTATTATAGTTCTTTGCATTTCAATAGATAAGAGCATCATACGAACAAGATCACTGAGAAATACACATTCACAAGAGACACAACATTTATCCTAGAAAACCCTCTAGGGAAAGAAAACCCAGCAAAAACTTCCTTATCATAAATAGCTTATACAATGTTCAAGAGATAAGTCAAACCAATACAGATAGTCCTCCCCAAGAGATGTGTCACTCTTCTTCTCCTCTCTCCAACTGGTAATTGCAGCTTGCCTCATAAGAGAATGAGAAAGTGAGTTGTGTGTTTCAAGTGAGGTGCTAGCCTCCTATATATACAAAATTGGTACGTGTGAAAGGTCACCACTGGCAGGGCCGACCTCTCACTCTGGGTGGGTAAACCCACCTTTAATTAATGTTGGGTCTTCCATAATAATTGTTGGGGCCGACTTCTTATTCTGCCCTTTATAATTGTCCGATGACCAATCCGCAAAAGGGGATTTGGTCCTTATACAATTACCGACATGATTAATCCACAATAGGGATTAATCCAATAACAATAATAATAATAATGACATGATTTATCCGCAATGGGGATTTAATCCAATAATAATAAGAATGCTCTTCGCAGTTACATTATTTCAACAAGAATTTCTCTTGCAAATTGGAACTTTGCTGTTGTAGTTTAAACACATCACCCCTTCCACCAACATATTCTAATATGTTTCTCTTAGCTTATGTTATATTCTTCCACTTAAGGGTCTCAACATTGGTTGTTTACAATTCACCCAAGATATCCTATGTAGTTGTCTCAACACTCCTTGAAGACTATGTTTTCTTCTCCTCCTATAGTTCTATGAGGTCTTTGGTGGGGCTAGGGTCATCTTCCATATTTACCATTGTGGTGGAAAGACGAGTGATAATAATCTTGGTATTTTTTAAAATGTGTTCCTAAACCTCATTGTAGAGGTTTACCCTCCTCCACCTGTAGAATGACCCTTCTCTTTGATTTTTAGGCGATTGCTTTTAGGTGTCCCCATTTTGATGAGAGTTGGTGCTACCTATTTGTTTTCCTCCTCCATTGGCACCCTATTTTGGGCCTTTATTCTCCTGGAGGTATCAACTTTACCAACCTTCTTCTTTCTCCCAATATCCCTCTTAAGGATGGGCTCTTTGACTATTTAGGTGTGGCTTGTTACCCCCCAGGCTAGGGGTAACTAAAGACATTATGTCTCAAGGCCCAAAGGTTGAATACATTGAGAACTGGAGCTAGATGAGCAGACAAACCACCTCCTCTCACCACACATTACCATTCATCAACAACAAGAGCGTCCACCATGCCAGCATGGCCCAGAAAGGACAACAAATCTTTCTTCATGAGGTAACAAGTTTGGTGTCGTGGTAAGTTTCATTTTAATAATTGAAGCATTTGAGGATGTTTCAAAGAGTCCTTTCTTGATTATGAAAAAAAAATCTTGGAAATTATACCTTTTTCCTCATTTCACCTTGGTGGTTGACATGGTTTCCTAGTAAGTGTGGGTCACCCTCAGGAAAAGGGTTGCTACTAGGGGGATCCTTGAAGGGTTATTGTACCATTCTCGCACATACTTAACACTCTCCACACATCTTCCCTTTTGTTTCCTCATATTTTGGGTTTTTTGGCTTATTGACCCTGAGAAGATCTTGTACCCATTTCATGGGAAGAAGGGGCTAAAGGCCCAAAGATTTTGTAGTTGGAAAAACATAAAATCCATAAGTGATCCCTCTAGATGCTAGCCCTAAGGTCCTGAGAGAAATGAAAAGCTTCTCCATAAAAATTAAGGACCTATATAAAATAAAACACATAATTAAATAAATGTCCCACTTGTTGGGGGAATGCATTTGCGGTGTCTTTACTTTCCTTACACATGGGACTCAATGTGTTCATAACTTCAAGTGGAATTGTGGTGATATTTACTTTCCATTGTACATAGCACTCAATTCTTTGTGCTTTAATAAATCAATGTAAAATAAAAGGGCTTGGAAAAAGGTTGCATTACAAATGAGGGATGCAGCACACCCTCTACAAAGGAACCCATAAATGAGACAATATGAGCCCCTGTATGTCAAGAAACCCCATGCTCAAGAATCATACCCCCATCCACCTCATACTCATTTACATGACTTAGAGAGGATCTTCTTGGGAAACACTCCTTGACTTAGGGATTGATCTACCAAATAGGGCACCATGACAATCCTCCCATACTTATTTGGAAAATTTTATAAGGTCTTTAAGAATTTGTTTAGTTTTAAAAGGGGGGATTTAATGCACATGTTCGGGTGGTTATTTTATTAAATATGGATTACTTGGCATGATACATGTGACTTGTGGAACCTTGGAGGTCGTGCTTTCTTGTCTTTGTAGGACCTTTCTAGGTGAGAAACCATTCCATGGAGGATTTGTTCCATTTTGACCTTCATGGGGTTTGAGGACCCCAAGGATGGACGCTAGACCCCACAGAATGGGAAGAGCACCCCAGGACTCTTGTGCACATGAGATGATGGATGTTTCCTTTGGAGGAACTTGGAAAACACTAGATGATGACATCATATCCCCTTTCACTTGGACCTTGTCCTTTGGAGGCCTAGGACGTCACTTCCTAAGCCCTTGACATCACTTGGAGGCTAGGGTTTGATGGGCTTGATGGTTCCAGAAGAGAGGTGATGTGGTTTGAAGGAAGAATATGCAGTGTGTGACACTCTAACACATGAGAGAGTGGCACATGGCCTTTGGATGCCCAATGACTTGCATCTAGAGGCTCAATGTCTCATGTTTTGGGCCTAGTGTCACCCTTTAGGGAATTACGTCACCCCTCTAATGGTTTTTTCTTTAAGTAGTTTTATTTTTTGTGAATTTTAAAGGAAAATAAAGGGGTTGGCCTCCTTTTAATTTGTTGTTGAGATTTTAAGTGGAAAAAATTGGTTTAGATTGCCTCATATAAATAGAGGCCATCTCATTTTCATTTTAGACATAACTCACTTGAGAATTGCATAACAACTTGGCTGAAAATTTTCTCCCTATTTGGGAAATTTGCTCTCTCTTGTCTCTTGTGCAATTGGATGCTCTATTTGTCTATTGGTTGAAGGAAGGCTAGCAAATTCTCTTGGATTTTTTTTCTTGTCTATTGGTTGGAATATCTTGATAAGTAAGGGTTTTTCATGATTAGGTAAGGAATTTTTTCAATTGTATGTGTTTCTTATTGATTTCAAGGTTATTTAGTCAAACCCTTGGAGGAGTATAAAGCCATACACCCTCCATCAAGGTTCTCTCTTTTATTGTCATTGAAAAGGCTATCTAGAAAAAGGTTGCTACAAGGAGTAAAAAATATTACACCCTTGTAGATTTACCTTGCTAAGGTTTGTTTGCTCTAGGGAGTAAAAAGGATTACACCCCTAGATAAGTAATAAACCCCAGATCATAAGCAAGAGACTCCATTACCCAATAGATAAGACACTAATCTTTTCATTAGGGATTGAATATTATTGCATTGGTAAATGTGATTTCAAGGAGATTGAGTTGTTCAAGTTTGGAAATAATTTTTATATGTCATAAGTTATCTTGTGCCCCGAGGGTCGCATCTTGATTTTCAAATTAATTTAGTTTTTTTTACAATCATTAAGATATAGCCATTAGTGTTGCAGAAAACTTACTCTTGTATCACTCATTTCTCACTTTTCTACCGCTGAAATTTACTTGCAAGATGTCATAATTGATCTAAAGTTTAAAGGCTATTGTTTGGGTGGATTTCTTGTTGATTCTAGTGGATATAAATTGCTGATGTCGAAAAAAAATTCTACAACCAATAGGTTATTATAAAACTATGTTGATAACACTTAATAACAACCCCTTCTTGCTATCAAATTCTTGGTTTAATTATTGGGAAATTGTCTACTAATTGTTAGCTTAATTTTCCACATCATACACTTGATTTTGATGGTATAATGTGCAGCTCTCATACTCCTTTTACTGTTGATATATATCTTTCCATATTGCTTCAATTTTGGGACAGCAATGTTTCTTGTTGATTCCCCATTGGTTTTGAGACTTTAATCATCATATATTGTCTTGTTACGGGCATGTATAACATTGTTTTGTAGGTACGTAACCTTGGAAACCATTCACCACCACCCAAGCCTCAACCTAAGCCTTGAATTTGACCTATAGGGGTACCCTTCGATCTTTTTCCATCTTCCATCACAATCCCCCTAGGGTCACCAAGAATCCTCCCTTGTGTTGGACCTTTCCTTCACTAAAATGAGAGGGATATCTATTGAGGTGACAGTGGTAGATGTTCCCAGTTGTATCTCGCATTTGTGGCATGGGTTGGGATTTTCCCAAACTACAAATTGTGTGATAACATTTTTGGTTTCATTGTTGGGGAGGATTTTGAATCCTTTCTTACCCTTAATGACACTTGGAAAGTTATCCCAAAGCCTTTCCCTTAGCTTTCCTGGTGGCTCCATTTGAAGGAAGTTCCCTTTTCCTTTTTGATGAAATTTTTATAAAGTTCATTTGGAAAATCCAATTGAGGGAAGTTCCCTTCTCTCAACTTTTGATGAAATTAATACAAGTTTATCTGGAAACTCCATTGAGGGAAGATACCCTTTTCATATTTGATGATCCTTTATCTCATCTGGCGACTTCATTATGATAAGGTATGGAAATTTCATTTGTTCTCATGATGAAATTTATATGTAATAAAGGATGGCTCTGTGGCACTTTTGTGAAGCATACAAAGCTTTGGATGTTGAATTTGTCTATGGGTATCCAAACAAATGTCCACCAAGATGGTGGGAGGACTACCCAAAGTTTGATTGTGATCCAACTTCATCCATTGTGCATGTTGCAAAAAATTTCAAATACACTTCCGAGTTGGATGTGATACATGACGATGTATTGGTAAGACTATTTTATTATCTTTGGATATGAAGTAGAGGGATTGAGTTAGACATTCTTGCAGTCCAAAGATCATCCCCTTTATGCTTGTATTTGTTTTGGAGTTCCTCAATTGTTGCGGGGTGAGCTTTCAAAGACTGGAAGACACTCTTCAAAACCTTGAGAGAGCCCTGGGAAGAGGGTTTTTCTTTGAACCCTGTTGAAGTCACAACTAAGGAACAAGTACCTAAAGTTGATTGTGATGATGATGAAGAAAGTTACCAAGCACTCAAGGAAATCCTTGAAGAAGACAATGAATTTTGTGAACAATTACTAGAGAACTATCATAATAAATACTTATTGGTTGGGTTTTGCATGCACAGAAGAGAAGAGTACAACACTATCCTTTGAAATTACGATAGAAATCCAACCCGAGACGTATCATGGGAAATTTCCATTTCCTGTTATGGAGTGAAGTCCCTATGTGACGTTGTGACAAAGAAATATAGTTACCAAGAAAGTATTCTAACCCAAGGTCGATGATTCTTTATGCCCAAACTAGTCTCGAAACTCATTGAAGATCATTGAAGATCAATACCATGATGATGAATATTTGCTCGAACAAGTACACAAAGAAGAAAAAGAGAAAACCATTGATGATGATATATTCAATAAGAAAGGATGTCAGGTGCTTGAAGAGATCATTGAAGAAGGTCGTACTAATTTGTTAGCACAAGATTATGTCGAGACATTTCATAGAGTAAATTCTTTATGTGCCATGATAGCAGAAAAGTGCAGCCTCAATGATGAAGAATATTTCCATGAAATGCATCATGTTGAAAACCCAGTTGAATTTGTTCAATATTTTTTCTCCTTGCACACGAAGATGAAGAAATGGTTGGTTGCAGTCACACAAATGGATTTATGGAGGAACCCTTGGATCTAGTTGGTCAACATATAGATGAATTTATACATGTAGGGAGGCGTAAAAGGGAGGTTGGTTACTCCAGTTTTGATGGAGATTCCATTTATGACATTGAGGGTGGATTTCGAGTGAAGAATGATATTTTTTGTCCTTTAGAATGTTTGTTTACATTGTTGTACAATTCAGATGTTTGGAAACATGATGATATGGCCTTAGATTTGTTTTGTCCATCCAAGGATGAATGGTTTCAATACGCCTATGTGGATCTCCAACCTTTCTTTGGGGATTATCATTTTGAACACTCAGAACAATCACCTGATGAATATTCTCAATCATTTTCGTGCTCGAATTTTGATGAACATAAGAACCTTGTCATCTTGGAAAAATTGGAAACTTACACTACCAAGGAGCAATGTTTTCATCCTGAGGTTTTTTACGAGGATATGCAGATGAAAAGGAAATAGTTATTCAGTAGCAAGAGGATTTATTTCTCTGGAAAAGTGGTTGTCCCTTACCTTTTATCTTCTTCTTTGGGAATCCATGCAATTTTCTTCTGATCTCTCATCTCCTCTCAATATTCAAAAAGCAGTGGTATTCTGAGTGCAGATGAAGAAATATATTGTTTATATGTGGTATTCTTATTAAGATATGGATTGATCAGGTTTCTAGTTATTCCTTCCAACAAGATTTTCTCCCTCATACCCATCTCCATGAGTTTCTTTCTATGATTGGTTGCATGCTTATTTATGCTCATCATTATTTTGTGTTTGACGTATCTTTGTTGTACTACATGATTAAGAATACGAGGATATACCTTGATGAGAGGTTGAGCAGGTGGTTGCACCGGATGTAGGATTTCACCTTACATCACTAAGCCCTTGATCTCTATGGGCCTCAGGCCCCAAGTAAGTAGCTAGGTCATTTTCTTTCTTGCATTTGTGTTTATGTGTTCATCACAGAGTATTTGAATTTGCTTTCATGATTTTATTTACATATTGATTTTATTTCATATATGCATGGATGATTGTGATGAATTTGCTTGAATCATATTACATGTTAGTTAGAAGTTTTTGAAAAAAGCAGAATTTTATTTTTAAAGAATAGTTATCAATTTTGAAATTTTGAAGTTTTGATTATATGAATAAAGGATGAGAAATCCACCCCTCGGTGCTCTAATGTTTTTCTTTAGTATGTGTAAGCACATATATAACTAGGATATGATGAGGTTCCCATGTACTCTAGGGAGATCCCATGTCCCCAAGTAGCAGCCAGATATTACAAACCAAGCTAGGGGTAACTAAGGAGATTATGTCTCTAGGCCCATAGGTTGAAGACATGGAATGTTGAGAGCCATATGAGTAGACAGATACCCTCCTCTCACCACACATTACCATTCATCGACAGTAGCAGCGCCCATCACACCATCATGACCTAGAAAGGACAATAATTCTTGCTTCATGAGGTAACAAGTTCAGTGTCATGGTAAGTGGGTAACCCTCAAGAAAAGGGTTTCTAGTAGGGGGATCCTTGAAGTGTCATCATACCATTCTCGCACATACTTAACACTCTCCACACCACTTCCCTTTTATTTCCTTATCTTTTGGGTTTTCAAGATTATTGACCCCGAGAAGGGCTTGTACGTCATTTCATGGGAAGAAGGGGATAACGGCCCAGAGGTTTTGTAGCTAGAAAAAGATAAAATCCATAATAGATCCCTTTAGATGCTCGTCCTAAGGTCTTGAGATCAATGAAAATATTCTCCATAAAAATAAACGACTTGTAAAAAATAAAACACATAGTTAAATAAAGGTCTCGCTTGTTGGGGGAATGAATTTACAGTGTCTTTACTTTCCTTGCACATGGAACTCAATTTGTTCCTAACTTCAAGTGGCATTGCGTTGATATTTACTTTCCATTGCACATAGCACTCAATTTTTTGGACCTTAATAAATTAATGGAAAATAAAATGGCTTGGAAAAAGGTTTCATTGCAAACGAGGGATGCAACACACCCTCTACAAAGGCACCCATAAATGAGACAACATGAGCCCTTATATGTCAAGAAACCCCATGCCCAAAAGTCATACCCCCATCCACATCATACTCATTTACATGACTTAGAGAGGGTCTTCTTGGGAAACACTCCTTGACTTGGGGATTGATCTACCCAATAGGGCACCATGACAACCCCCCCAAGTTTAAATTTGGAAAATTTTGTAAGGTCTTCGAGCATTTGTTTAGTTTGAAAAGGGGGGATTTAATGCACATGTTTGAGTGGTTCTTTTATTAAATGTGGCTTACTTGGCATGATACATGTGACTTGTNNNTTCTTTTATTAAATGTGGCTTACTTGGCATGATACATGTGACTTGTGGACACTTGGAGGGTGTAATTGTTTTTATTTTAAGGACCTTTCTAGGTTAGAAGCCACTCCATAGAGTACTTGTGACATTTTGACGTTCATGGGGGTTTAATACCCCAAGGATGGACGCTAAACCCCACAATATGGGAAGAGGACCCTATAACTCTTGTGCACATGAGGTGTTGGACATTGCCTTTGGAGGCACTTGGAAAGCACTAGATGATGACATCATGTCCCCTTTCACTTGGGCATTGGCCTTTGGAGGCCTAGGAGGTCACTTCTTAATCCCTTGATGTCACTTGGAGGCTATGGTTTTATGGGATTGATGGTTCCATAAGAGAGGTGATGTGGTTTGAAGGAAGAAGATGCATGGAATGACACTCTAGTATATTAGAGAGTGATACATGGCCTTTGGAGGCCTAACATCTTGCATCTAAAGGCTCAATGTTTCACTTTTTAGGCCTAGCGTCGCCCTTTAGGGCATGACGTCACAAGGGTTTTTAGTTTATGTAATTTTAATTTTTGTAAATTTTAAAGGAAAATAAAGGGGGTCGACCTCCTTTTAATTTGTTTTTGAAATTTTAAGTGGAAAAAATTGGTTTATATGGCCTCATATAAATAGAGGCCATCTCATTTTCATTTTCGACATAACTCACTTGATAATTACATAAAAATTGGTTGAAATGTTAACCCTACTTGCTTTGAGCATTTGTTTAATTTGAAAAGGGGGGATTTAATGCACATGTTTGAGTGGTTCTTTTATTAAATGTGGCTTACTTGGCATGATACATGTGACTTGTGGACACTTGGAGGGTGTAATTGTTTTTATTTTAAGGACCTTTCTAGGTTAGAAGCCACTCCATAGAGGACTTGTGACATTTTGATGTTCATGGGGGTTTAATACCCCAAGGATGGACGCTAAACCCCACAATATGGGAAGAGGACCCTATAACTCTTGTGCACATGAGGTGTTGGACATTGCCTTTGGAGGCACTTGGAAAGCACTAGATGATGACATCATGTCCCCTTTCACTTGGGCATTGGCCTTTGGAGGCCTAGGAGGTCACTTCTTAATCCCTTGATGTCACTTGGAGGCTATGGTTTTATGGGATTGATGGTTCCATAAGAGAGGTGATGTGGTTTGAAGGAAGAAGATGCATGGAATGACACTCTAGTATATTAGAGAGTGATACATGGCCTTTGGAGGCCTAACATCTTGCATCTAAAGGCTCAATGTTTCACTTTTTAAGCCTAGCGTCGCCCTTTAGGGCATGACGTCACAAGGGTTTTTAGTTTATGTAATTTTAATTTTTGTAAATTTTAAAGGAAAATAAAGGGGGTCGACCTCCTTTTAATTTGTTTTTGAAATTTTAAGTGGAAAAAATTGGTTTATATGGCCTCATATAAATAGAGGCCATCTCATTTTCATTTTCGACATAACTCACTTGATAATTACATAAAAATTGGTTGAAATGTTAACCCTACTTGGGAATTTTTCTCTCTTTTGTCTCTTATGTAATTGGATGCTCTATTTGTCTATTGGTTGAAGGAAGGCTAGTGACTTCTCTTGGATGCTTTTTCTTGGCTATTAGTTTGAATATCTTGATAAGTAAGGGTTTTTCATGATTAGGTAAAGAATTTTTTCAATTGTATGTGTTTCTTCTTGATTTCAAGGTTATTTTGTCAAACTCTTGGAGGAGTATAAATTCATACACCCTCTATCAAGGATTTCTCTTTTATTGTCATTGAAAAGGATATCTGAAAAAAGGTTGCTACAAGGAATAAAAAGGATTACACCCTTGTATATTTACCTTGCTAAGGTTTGCTTACTCTAGGGATTAAAAAGGATTAGACCCGTAGAGGAGTAATAAACCCTAGCTCATAAACAAGAGACTCCATTGCCCAACAGATAAGACACTAATCTTTGCATTGGAGATTGAATATTATTGCATTGGTCAACTTGATTTCAAGGAGATTTTGTTGTTCAAGTTTGGAAATAATTTTTATATGTCACAAGATATCTTGTTCCCTGAGGGCATCCTGATTTTCCAAGTAAATTAGTTGTTTTTACAAGAATTAAGCTACAGCCATTAGGGTTGCAGCAAACTTACTCTTTTATTACTCTTTGCTCACTTTTCTACCACTGAAATTTACTTGCAAGCTGTCATAATTCATCTATTCTTTAAAGGCTATTGTTTGGGTGGATTGCTTGTTGATTTTAGTGGCTAGAAATTGTTGTTGTAGAAAAAAATTTCTACATCCAATAGAAACTATTTTGATAACACTTAATAACAACCCCTTTCTTTCTATCAAAGTCTTGATTTAATTATTGGGAAATTGTCTACTAATTGTTAGCTTAATTTTCCACATCATACACTTGATTTTAACGGTATAAATTTCAGCTCTCATACTCCTTTTATTGCTTTTATATATATATATATATACTGCTGCAATTTTGGGATGGCAAGGTTTCTTGTTGATTCCCCATTGGTTTTAAGGCTTTAATCATCATATATTGTCTTGTTCCGAGTAGATCTAGCATTGTTTTGCAAGCACGTAACCTTAGCAACCATTCACTAGCTCCCAAGACTCTTTCCCAATCCTCAGTATCATCCTTTACTTTGACCTATAGGGGTACCCTTTGATCTCTTTCCACCTTCCATCACAATCCTCCTAGGGTCACCGGAAAACCTCCCTTGTGTTGGAATTTTCCTTCACTAAAATGTGGGGGACATCTATTGAGATGACAGTGATAGGTGTTCCCAATTGTGTCTCACATTTGTGGCATGGTTTGGGATTTTCCCAAACTACAAATTGTGTGATAACATGGCTTTGAGATCATCTCTACTCATATTAATTAAATATTCCTAAGATACTCTAACTAGATTCCTTTCCAAGGCATCACAAAATATTATCTTTATCATCCCACAATGGGCCAAGTCTTCTTCCTTTCTCTTCTTCACCATAGTGTTCATCTCCCTCAAGGACTGTAGTAAGAAATATGGAATGTTGAGGTTTTCCTCCAGCCTTTTTTGAAATAGATTTCATAATTGATGAAGGAATATAAAGTGATAGGAATACAACATGCTCATCCTACCTTCACATGTAATATACTTCAAGAGGTGATAGGCCACCTCATTCCAAGGTTTAGGTAGGCGTTCCCTTTTCACTCCATTTTTTTCTTTTCAAGCTCCTCGTAGCTTTGGAAAAAGAGTTTTATATCATCTAAAGTTGGATACTTTTCCTCTTTGTCCCATGAAAGCCCCATTGGGAGTCTTGAAACATGTTGATCACAGGCTCATCAACCCAAATCATAGGTGATATAGTCTCAATTTTTTTATTTTTTGAAAATTTAATGCAAATTCCATAGCCACCCTATCATCATCCCCCTAGAGAATGTTGAAATACTCTAACCAATGGAAAGACTAGAAATTTTTCACCACTTCAAGGTTGTTGTACACCCTTGAAGTCTCAATAGTTCCTCTCCTATTGAGCCCACCCCCCATCCTAAGTTTTATGTGTGCAATAATTGTGTGATTGATTTTTCTAGTTAAATCATAGTACGGAAATGGGAGAAACGTATACTTCAATACCCCAAATTCAAGAAGATATGGTAATGGATAAAAGAATTTGACAATGGTTCAACCCTTAGTTTTTTAGACAAGTCTTGGTGAGACTGGAAGTGCAAGGCTTGAGAGTTTCAATCAGCCACTATTAAGTAATAACACATAAACTCTAAGGACTTGTGGCAATAGAAAAAATGTAGGTTTTCCAATTTTTTAGAATAGATGATACTAAGATTGAATCTTTGTGAAGATTGTAACAACAAAACTCAAGTTTTCAAGTCTTTGAGACATGTTTCAATGCTTGTGAATCAATTTTTCAACATTCCAAGGAAATATAGGGTTCAATGTTTCTTCTGGGATAGTCCTATGAGAACAAATATTTCTAAGATCGAATCTCTTGTGAAGATAGGTTAGTTTCCTATGAGTGGGTACCCCTAAGAGAATTTTTTTGGAAATGTTAATAGTTTCTGAAGGTAGTAACTTTTGGGAACAATTATCACCGTGTAAAAAATATGATAATAGTAGATGCTTGGGAATAGTGAGAGTCTTTTGAGGACACAAATTTTTGAGGTTGACTCTTTTGTGAAGATAGGTTAGTGTCATGTGAGTGGGTAACCCTGGGAGCAATTTTTTGGAAATGCTAATAGTTTAGGAAGATGTTGACTTATGGGAACAGTTATCACCTTATAAAATTTTTGAGAATAACAGACTCTTGGGAATAGTTATCACCTTGTGAAAACTCTGAGAATAGAAACCTCTTGGGAATAGTAAACAAACTTGGAGAAAATTATGAGGATGGAAAATGGTAAACTTTGTGAGCAAATATCCTTGATTTCAACCTCTACAAAAAATCTATGAGAGTAGGTTTCTTGGGGTATAAATATTGAGGTAGGATTCCAATGATAATGGAAGAGGAAAAATAATTTTGAGGTTATATCTTCAGGACTATCCTTTTTACACATGTGATATGGTAGCTTGAGTAACCCCTATGTAAACCTAACTGAGAAACTATGGTCTCTAGAGCTATGTAGCATATGTGTAAACCCAACTTCAAGAGTTGTGAAATATTACTTGTAACATGTATATGCGGTAATGGACTCAAGATTTGTGTAAGGTTTAAATGAAACCCTACTCTGTAGCAATGAAGGATGCCTTCACATTTTAACATCCATGCATTTGTCCTTGGGATTGTGTGCTTTGGTGGTTTTGAGTGCCTTCCTTTGATAATTCAAAAGGATAGTGATTTTCAATATATGATCATCATCCTATTTTGGAGTGATGTTTGACATTGTTACTTCCCAAACTAGCATCCTTTGTAAGGGTGTTATTAGGGATAAGCACAACACGGGAAATGCACTACTATCACATTAGCACAATATCCCCTTCACTTTAGGATAGCTCCTGGAAGCCACAGGGGGTAACCCAATCCTTGGAAACAACATGTATAGTACCTTTCAATAGCTCATGATACAAGTCACTTCAAACTACACACCTCAATATATGTTAGATATATCAATGCCAAAGTAGTCAAATGCCTTGAGAATACTCAACCAAGAGTTAGGGAAATAAATACTAGAATATAAAGAGGGTTAGGAGCTAATTATATGAGTGTTGAGATATGAAATAAGTATGCCACAACAGAAGTACAGATCAGCACTAAGAAATCACTCTTTAGATGAATAAAAAAGTATATTTTACTGCACAAGAGTGAGATCTAATTGCAAAAATAAAGAATGAATGATATACATGAGTTACCCCTTGATTATATTCTGCAAATTGGACTATATTGTTGTTGTTCAAAAATTCCAAAATATGATATATGGTAATAAAGAAACGTAGAAAACCCCGGATGGGGTGACACGCACCAATCAGCAAACACGTGGATGCTCGTCGGGACACCCATTTATGGCATCAATCGGCGAGCACCCTCCAAACACTTATTATCCCATGGCCTGCACCAGGCACTTCCCGTTGATGAGCCCTCTCGCATGAGGGAACTGTACCTGGAGCCAGAGCACTAACATCCCTGCCTTAATGGCCTCGGCAGGCATGACAGCGTGGTGTGTAATCGCGGGGATGAATAGAGGTGAGGTGAATTGGACCCTTGCAGTGTTCATTCTGTTCAATTTCAATTTTCGACCTCTGTCGCAGCCAGGAAGTGAAATAGCTGAACAGATAACAGCTCGAACCATGCCCAGACTCTGGGGGAAATCCCGCAGAGGGGCAGCATGCTACAGGGCCGAGTCTAGGTGTAAACGCATCCGCAATTTCGAAAGAGCATTGGCTTTGGCTGCC
>CBVK0102176252.1:0-21253 GCA_900067695.1 Picea abies | reverse complement strand
TGAATGTAATTCTTCAAGACATATAAGAAAAAGCATTATGTGGTTTTCTCTCGCTTTGGGTTTCCACATAAAACATTGTTGTACTATGTATGTGTATGATTGTTCATTTGTTCATTGCTTATTTACTCAGTTATTGGATGATAATGATACATTGATACAACACTTGGATTATATGGTTAAAAAGGATTAGATTGCTCTATTATTGATTCATCCCCCTCTTAGTAATCCAACAGTTTCAAGTAGGATATTTGGTACTAATCTATGATAGCAATTATATGTAACATCCAGGGAAGTTTCAATTGCATTGGTTAGGACCTTCCTTGATTCAGCAATTAACAGAGACAGGTGATGTGTGGTTAGAAACCTTGGATGGAGAAATCTTGGAAGGTATGGTGAATGGAATTCGGTTGAAACTCTATAGAGACGGTCGACAGACTACGCAGTAATTTGGGTTGCGTTGGAATACATGCATTATAGTAATTGTATAATAATAGGCAAGAAAAAGAAGGAAAAACAAATAAAAAGTAGATATAGGGAAAAGGAAAAAGAGCGTTCAATTACCAAGGCATAAAAACGAGTGCAGAATGAATTGTTATCACACATCAATATAGCACTGCGTCAAACTAGGAGATGAGACACAGACGAGACAGACTGTGATGCGTACAGATAAAACAACAATGAACCAGTGTGCAGTTGGGTAATGACAAGACCTTTAAAACAATTAAAGCATGGAAATGACGGTTACACAAAGGGAGTGATAGGTCATAAAATCATTACATAAGTCTTAAATGGGAAAAGTCGTCAGAAATCACGACAGATCGACAATACAAGGGATAAATCACACGATTGATTTTGTAATTAAGATGCAATTATGGAACAACTCAACAATCACGGTGGTGGATTGGACAAGTTAGTTAAGGCAGGATGGGATAGGTACGGTCGGCACGAAAGCACAAAAACATAAGAACATCATTAAGTGTAAATCATTCTTGCATATCAACGAGATATAATAAGAGCGAACCTGAGTGAACTAGAAAATAGAGTCGAGCTACAGCTTTCAGAGAACACACATAGTGCCAGTCTAGGAACTTGTCACCCAAGATGAATGGGAAAATATCTGCTAACAGTAACACCGGCCCCCCCTGGGATTGGTAGGTAAGGAGATATGCTTGGCAATACTGGCAGCCTCAAGTTTGTGGATCATGACATTACCGATGAACAACCATTTCTGGAGTTGGTTAGCAAAAAATACTGATGTGTTCAGAGCATATTGGATGCAGAGGCTCGCATCGCTTCCAACATAAATTTGCACGTAAATTTGATAGTAAATAAGAATTAAATAGATCAAGATCCCACTAAAAGAGAAGTTTCCTGGAAATTGGCTTTGTATACAGTGACCAAATTGAACCTAAAATATTTACCAAGGGGCATAGGTTAAACATAATTATTTTTCCCGATAGAAGCAATGAGGTTTCCATGAGCAACACAACCCCCGATGTCATTGTCTGGACTTAGGCCGCCATTAGCTGGGAAGAGGCCTTCAAGAAGGAGAAGGAAGAAACTCTAAGGCTTATTATGAAGAAGCATAAGGAACAGGAGGAGAAGGCTAGGAACACGTTCAAGGAAAAGGATGAATCCATGAGCATGGTGAAGAAGACCCAAACAGTAGTCCAAAAGTTGTATAAAGAAATTTCATAAGTTCCCCTAGTAGTCGAAGCAACTATGGAGGAACAAGTTTAGACGATCGATGAAGTCATTAATGGTTTTCGGTCACAGATAGAATATTTAAAGCTAAGGAGCATGACAGGATTGCCACTAGAGGTGAGTGAAGGTAGAAATAGAACGACAACCACAACTTCAGTTTATCTAAGACCAACAAAACCCACTAGACACCGACCCTTTCAGCATCACCTTCTTATGCAGATGAAGTCTCACCCGAGATATCTCTGGGGACTGCAAGAACAAGGCTTCTGCATTAGTGAGGGAATGGGAGGAAAACATTTGGTTCATTCTTCCTTATTATGTTGTATGCATAACTATGTTCTGGTTAGTTCTTAACTTATTCATGATTCAGATTCCCATACTTATCATATCCTAGATTATTGTATATATTTGTTACTGTCATAGTCATGAATCATTGCACCATACTTAACTGTCTTATGAAGCTCTTATACAATGCATGCAAAGAGTATTCATAATCAAACACAGAAAAATAGACAATACGGGATTTCGTAACATATCTTTATCATTCCTTTATTCATCCTTCTCAACCTTCAACTGCTACATTCAAGAACTTTAGAACTCAATATCAATCAACAATTACAAGACTATAGCATAACCTAATCCATCATAAAGCTTCATCAGAATAGTACTTAGTTGAACCAACAACAACAACCACAACAACAAAAACACCACCACTAATATCCCAACCTGTTACATATTTATACCATAATCTAGGGCTAAAACCCTAATCTTTTCATCCCAGAAATATCCCATTACAATGCATGGCTAGCTCAGTTAACTAGTTATTCGATGCCTTTCTTTTGCTTTTCGGCCTTCATGTTGCTTTTATGTTGTTCTTCTATTTATGGAATGTTGAGCTATCATTCTCTCATTATGCTTTATTTCCTTGCTTTATTCTTCTGGATTTATTCTTTGAGTTGTGAGATATCTTCCTTTTGCGCACTTTCCTCCTTCTGTGCACTTTCTTGTTGAATGCGCCTCAGCTGCATGCTTTCTAACTTTCCTTTTTCTTCCGTGCACTTTTCATATACTTAGGATTTTTCCTCAAAATGGAAAAAACTATTTTCAAGACTGTCTCTCCAACATTATGCTTAGGATCATTATGGAGGAGAGTCATAATAATAAAAACAATCTATTGTGTTGTTTCATTGATTTTAGAAAAGATTTTAACATAGTGTCCAAGACTAACCTTTGGAATATATTTTAGAGTTAGAAGTTTGTTTTGAGTTGAGAGAGATACTATGATAAGTTTGTACAAGAATGTTATTGTCAATTTTAGGAACATTGAGGGTTGGTTGGAAGAAATTAATTGTAATATAGGAGTTAAGCAAGGTTGTCACATATCCCCTACCCTTTTTGGCTTATACATTGAGAAGTGAGAGGGTTTTTTGGAAGAAGTAGGTTGTGTCAACCGAACTCTAGTTGGAATATTCATCATCCTTCAACTTTACATTGATGATATTGTTCTTATGGTGAGGAGTTCGTATGATCTCGACAATAAACTAAAATTATAAAGGATTTCTTCTCTAGTACAAATATGGTTGTTAACACTGATAAAATGAAGGTTATGTTATTTATATGATAAAATATATCGGAAATAAGATTCCAAGCTCTCTTTGATTTGCTGAGTTAATATGTTAAGAAGATTCGTCGTGTTACAAATGGCTTGAAAATGAGACCTAATGTCTATGTAGGTAGGGTAGTCTAGGTGAAATTCCTTTTCATCCTCCACCTTCTTAGTATCACAAAAATCAAGTATTATTTCTTCTCGTGGTGTTTTAGGTCTAGTCCAACCCTGGTTTCAATGTAAATCTCATAAGAGTTTGTTCTTATTTTAGAAATATTAATGTTTTTCTTTATGTTGAAAACAATCGAAAGGTAATTTTGACCTTCATGCTTGGGTTTTTTTTTTCCAAGAAAAAAATGCATATTTTATATTTTGAGAGGAAATCAAAATATACATTGGTTGTGTCTATTGATATGAGCTACGATCAAACAACTTCTTCCAGATTGACATCTAAATTCAACAATAAAATCCTATTCATAGGCATTGATCCATCATAACAGACTTATCAGTTATATTATTGTCGTTGCAAAGCATCCCTAAATAACATAGCATCAAAAGACTAACTTATCCAAAAATTGCTTGTAGAGAGCCATCAATACATAACTTCTTGGAAGATTGACACCGAGACTTCCCTTATGAATTCCTTGCCCTGTAAAATCCCTTCATTAATTGCAATGGCGTCCTTTGACAGTTGATCAACCTAAGAATTAAATTCGCTATGAATATGTTGTATGTGAACCAAATTAAAAGCTACTTGGAGCTCTCTTATTCTTTGTTTCCAATGAGAGAGCACCAAGATTTCCAGACGAGAAGTTCTTGTAAACCACTCGATAACCACCTGTGAATATCTAGCTACCTGAATATCCCTCAAACCTTTATCGCTAGAAAATTTTAATACTTCCCAAAGTGCCACTAACTTTGCATGGGTATTAGTACCATTGCCATATCCAATCTTAAACCAGAAGTAACAATCATAACTGAAATAAAGAACAATATCATCACCAAAAACACTTGGCATGCCTTGACATACACTATCGAAATAACTCTAGGGAATATCTAGATTGAAGGAGGGCTTGTGTCTAGGAGTGATCTTGAAAGGCCCTACTTTACATTGTTGTTCGCCAAATGCAACTCAAATCATATGTGCCACCACAGTAGTACACCTCTTAACCCCTTCAAATAACACAATATTCTTATGTAGCCATAAACCCCAAGTTACGTACATCGGTATCTCTTTAAAATATTTAACTCTAACATCATGAACTGAATGTCATAAGCACTACTCAAATGAGCCTTCACTCCAAGAACCCAGGAAACCCAAAGAGAATAAAACTTCTTGCCACACTAGCTTTGCAATGGGACATAAGACAAAGAGATGGTTTACTATTTCTTCATCATTTTCGCATCGTGCACACCTGTTGGCACCCTACCAACCCTGCCTTTGTTTTTTATCCAAGTTCAGTATTTTGTTTGCCAGGACTAACAACAAAAAAATGCAAAATTTTAAAGGACAGTGTCATTTTCAAACAATAGGACACCGCCATTTAATTCCTTCATATTCATTCAAAAAAGTAAGAGCCTCATACCCATGTTTTGCAATGAGAATTTCAATAGCTCTATTCCAACACCACACTAATTGATCCTCATCATTGGTTGAGTAGGACGTTTTGAGTGAGTTTTTGGAATCGCACAAGAGAAAATCATGCGATGATTCAAGAAAGGAGTAGCGCGTGTGGAAGATAGTTAGTGCATATTCAAGAGCCAACGCACGAAAGGTGAAAGTTAGTTAGTAGTAGTTAGACCATTTGGTCCAATTTGTAACAGGCTAAACCTTAATATCAATGTATAAATATGTATGGGTTATGGGTAGAAGGTAGTGATGATCTATGAGGAGATAGCATTGAGAGATAGTTAGAGTTTGGAGAGAGTTGATCAAGTAAGGAGATAGTGTTGGAGTCAGAGATGAAGAGTGAAGTGATGGATGAGAAAAGGAGCTAGGTGTGCACTGTATGTGCGAACGGATAGGGCATGTTGGGTAGAACTGATGTATCTTATTTGAATGCAATGCACATCATTTGTAAGGATTGAACATGAATGATTAATATAAGAAGCCAGTCATTGTGGACATAGCCCAGTTTGGGGTGAACCACGTTAAATATTTGTGTCATGATGTATGTTGTGATGTAATTTTTTTATGTTCTTCTTATGGTGCACTTGTAATGCTTGGATGGTTAATATGAATATGTTATATGATATTTATATGCATGTGTTGAATGGTTAAGTAAGATGAATATGTTAGATGTTATGATGTTGTTATGATTTCGCGCACAAGGTATATTGCATGTTGAATGAATGTTAGAACAATCCCCATTCCCTTCATGACCGTGAAAGCTTGGTTCCTGCAGTCCCCATAGGTACCTCGGGTGAGACTTCACCTACTTGCAGGTGAAGCCAAAAGAGTTGGTATCTTGGGATTTGTTGGTGAATTAATATTGAACCCTGGGTTTGCCCACTGTGCGTCAATAAAATCCCATTTATAATTTTGTGTCAATGTTATCCTAACATATATCTTCTTCCAAAAATAGTTAGCATATGGAATGATAACTAATAGTTAAAAATATGAAAAAAATCACACCACCTACCATAATTAGTATCAAACCTTTGCATAACAACCCCATTTTCCCAACACCATCATGTTGAAAGTGACTACTAATTTGTTGGGGTGCCCTCTTTTTATTAAGTATCTATGAGATCATTGACAATACCCTAAATTTACACAAAATTGACCTTAAGTTTGTCTCCTAGCATATGTACCCTAGCATCTTCAAAGATAGATTAAAATTGACCTTTACCTTGATGAGTTTTTCAAAGATAGATGAAAGGCATTGGGTGTTAAAGTTGACCTTGACCTTAATGAGTTTTTCAAAGATAGATTAAAGGCATTGGGTGTTAAAGTCCTACATATAACATATAAGCCAGACATGGTGCCTAAAATCCCTAGAATCATTTTTAACTAAACACCTAAATATGTAGAAAGGAAAATCATGTTTTTTTATCTTACACAAATGGGAGTGTAATAATAATTGTTCTAAAAGGAAACTTACATAGCATTGAAACATGCTAACACTGAAAACAAAATGTTATCATAGGATTCAATTTTGAGAAGGCTGCCTCTCTTTTTTTATTAGTGACTCGAGGCTTCGACTGAAAATGACCACCCACAAGCCATGTGCAAAATACAAGCCATGTTTTCTCACAGTTTTGTCGAGATTCCCCTCTTGAGTATCCACATGCACGCCGAATGCGACACGAGATATAGTCTCGGAATACCCCCCAATTAAAATGGACAAAACGGTAACAACTCCCTATACCTTGACTTTAAAAAAAAAACCCACTTGTCACTTTAAAAACCATGGGCTTTGAAGAAGCGGTATTGAAGACAACCAAGGGTTGAGGAAAGTCCTCGCCTTCCGCATAATTACACGACTTTTTACTTTTTTAACTATTTTTTTTTTTTTTTTCAGTTTGTTGTTATGATTTCGCGCACAAGGTATATTGCATGTTGAATGAATGTTAGTAAGAATGAATGTTAGAACAATCCTCATTCCCTTCGTGACTATGAAAGCTTGGTTCCTACAGTTCCCATAAGCACCTTGGGTGAGACTTCACCCACTTTCGGGTGATGCCGAAAGGGTCGGTATATTGGGATTTGTTGGTGAATTAATGTTGAACCCTGGGTTTGTCCACTGTGCACCAATAAATGGTTTCGTTGTCGAGACGAGGATCTGCTGTCGAGTAGAATGTGGAGGCATTTTAAGGAGGAGATTGGACCATCTTTGGATGTGAAGGAGATCGATTTTGTTGTAGATCAGAATCAGAATCCACAGATCAGAGATCGATTTTGTTGTAGATCAGAATCAGAATCCACAGATCAACGCAAAAAAATGGTTACAAAGGTATGTGTTTACATATTTGCATGAAAAAAAATTCGCTTACTTTTCGAATATTTTAGCAGAGTGGATCCAGAGATTAATTGAATAGATCGAAAGATTTTGTACTGCTATTATGATAAATTATACTCCTAAGTTAATTAGGCAAGTCAATTCTATAAGAAATCAGGTATCATGCGCAGTAGATTACTGGTTGGAAAGTGTGTTGGGAGGTTACATTACTGAATTTGCAATAGATTGTACTCAGTCGTACAGTGTTGTTGAAAGGGATTTCTTTAAGGGACCACATGGAAGATACCTAAAGTCAATATCTACTTGGATTAAAATGTTTTTTTGAAAAAAAGGAGTTATGAAAATGGATTATGATTGTTAATCGCCTAGGGGCTGACCAGTGGATGGTCTGAGCATAAAGAATGATGAAAAGAAGGAATGAGGAATGGATGGTCTGATCATAAAGAAGGAATGAGGAACGGATGGACTGAGGATCCTGAGAGAAGAAGAGTGTGCGACGAATAAAGAGATTGGAGTATTGCGCAGTGGTAAGAGATTCAGACTAAATAAGAAGAGGAATATGGCTAAGAGAGAGGGGAAACACAATGAGAACATGGAAAGAGACATCGGTGTGATACTCCAAATCAAAGGAAGTCTGCGCACAAAAGAAAATATATGTCAGCTTAGTCTGCTAGAAGAAGATCCCTCTTAGATCAAACTTGGCATCGAACCCACGACCCCATGTTTGTTGCCAAGAACTAAGATAGGATCTGAAGCTTTGTCAATTATAGTTAGTGAAGGAAGTAAAGATAGTAACAAAAGCAGTCAAAGTAGTGGGAGTAGTATTCCTAGACAAAATAATTTAGTGTTATCACGAAAGAATATCACACAGAACACGATGGCAGGAGTATATCCTACTTTAAGAATGTTTGTCTTCCATGAAGTGGGGATTGAGGATCCCAAACAACATTTGTTCATTTATGAGACAATATGTTCTATGAAGAACGTCCAAGATAATGATGTGAAGATTACGCAGTCGGCAACGACATTCAAAGATCGTGCATTATTATGGTACATGAAATATCAGACTGCGACACCTGCGGGACAAACTAGAACATTGGAAGAGGTAAGACAAGCTCTATTGAAAGATTTTTAGAAACCTAAATCTGAGTCACAAGCAATTATAGAGTTAAGGAGATCAAGCAGATAGTAAATGAATCAGTGTGGGACTACAATCAAAGATTTAAGATACTAAAGGATCGATTGACATTCCAAATTCCATATGAAAAACATAGAGAGTAGTTTATTGCAGGACTATTGTGGCATATACGATGCCCTTTGATGTAGCAGAAGATCATGTCATAGTCACAAGCCTTAGAAATTGCTATGAAATTAGAAGCATCCCCAGTAGGAGAAAATGGTGCAGGGATGGCTCAAGTGCAGTCGCAGCTAGTAGCGCTGACTATTCAGTTGTGGGATCTTGCGAAAGGAAAAGAAAAGCATGAGGAGGTCTGGTGCACCACATGTAGAATAGAAGGTCACCATAAGAATGAATGTCCAGATTTTCAGTAGTATTTGAATACATGAGCTCTGAATCCATTCGGTTTATGGTGTGAGATTTGTAAGACGGTGGGTCACCACCCTCATAATTTATCATTGATGCAGAAGTACCAGAGTACTGTGAGAAATCTATTTTGTAACTTTTGTAAATTTGTCGAACATGAAGAGAAGAATTGTCGTGCATTTGATTTGATAAGAGAGTGTATTTCATATGCATATAGAGTCCAGGGAGAACAATCTGAAGGAGGAGCGCCACAATATAATACTCCAAGAGGTTATAATCAAGCAGGAAGAGGAGGGTTCAGAGGTCGCGGAAGAGGAGGATTTGGCAATGGTAAAGGACCTATTATATGTTATAACTTTAATTAGCTTGGACACTTAGCGTGAGACTACCTAAATCCTTGCATGACATGTACATATTGTAGACAGCTAGACCATGCGATGGAGTATTTTCCACAATTAATCACAAAATGGCAAGAAAAGAGTAACGCAAATGTATAGATGATAGCAAAAAAGGCACACACTGAACAACCTAACATAGCAGTAGTTACACGCGAAGGAACCAGAACCAGAACTTATGCGAAAGATCGAGGAAACATGATCCACTAGTGGGTAAGAAAAATAGGGAGTTTCGACTTAATGAGCATATAGGAAACTACAACGATGACAATATAATTCTAGATCTAGGCTCTGATCTGAATGTCATCCTGAGGCAGACTTGGGAAACGATTGGCCAGCCAAAATTAATTTGGTCACCCATTCAGTTGAGGATAATGAACCAGCATAAGATCTTCCCAATTGGAAGGTTGACAGGGGTAAGTGTTAGCATTGATGGAGTGCACAACCTGGTCGATTTTGAAGTGATTGAGATAGTAGATGGAATCACCCCTTACCCATCACTCCTTGGACTTGATTGGGGCTTCGACAACCAGACTATCTTTTACCTAAAGAAGAGACAAATTATATTTGAAGTAGAAAACTTGAAGGTTATTGCACTGTTGGATCCTATTGAAGGAAGAAGATATGTAGAACCAGTAAAAGGAAAAGAGCTCGAAAACCTGTATAACATGATTGCGTAGATGGACGATTATGTGAAACCTGCAGACATGGTGTACTTGGCTAAAGGAGTATCAGTTCATGTGTTTCAGATTCAAAAGAAGCTTTGGAGAATTGGTAGTAGAGATTGCACAAAGTGTCCACAAGGAAATGTGCTCGAATTACCTGTGTGTTGTGATGGATTGAAACTAAGGTATGTGATCCTCCCATGTATGATGGACTAACTGATGTAGCTTCCTTTATAAGAGAATTTGAATTACAAATATCTGATCAACATAGATTATTAGCAGTAGATGTTGCGTTAGAAGTGACTCTGACAAAATGGTGGGTTGTGCATAAGGATGGAATAAGAGATTGGCAACAGTATAAAAGACTATTACAAGTCAGGTTTGGGACAGAGAATGAAGCTATTATGCAGAAGTATACAGGATTGATATGCTCAATGGAGCATGTTACACAGTGTATTGTGACATGGAATAAAGTACCCAAGCAAGAATAGACACATCTGCTTGTACAAACCTTGGACACAATCCCGAAGAATTGGTACCTGGAACTGGAAGTGCGCAGAGAAAATGCAAATTGTGAAGAATTAACGTTGAATTCCAAGGTAACTTTTAGTTTTGAAAATGATGTTCCTTTGATTGATTCGGCTTTACATGTCATCAAGAACAATATTTTTTTTCAGCAGAAGACTCGGTAGAACTAGTACTTGTTTGTAGCATGCATAGATATTTTTCAACAGTGGGAGAAGTTTTGCACTATTATAATGTTGTCGAAGAAGACCCAGAGGAGGACGAAGATCCCATAAATGTGAAAATACCAGAAACTGAAGGAGAACGCATAGTAGAAGGACCAAAGTTGGAATCAGTTGTATATGCAAAACCATTAAGGACGTGCAAAGTAAACATTGGTACAGAAGATAAGCCCAAATTTGTGAACATAGGAGATTATTGGAACGATGAGATTGTTGAGAAGATAATGGACTTACTGTGCAAGTATCAGGACCTATTTCCAACTACTTTTTCAGAGATGAAAGAGATTGTTGGGGAGTTAGGAGAGATAAATATTCCCTTGAATCCAAATACAAAAACAATGAAGCAAAGGCCATACATATTGAACCCGGTATATAAGCAGAAGGTGAAAGTGGAGATAAACAAGATGTTAGAAGCTAGAATTATCGAACCTATCATAGAATCAAAGTGGATTAGTCCAATGGTGGTTCAACATAAGAAGACAGGAGGGATCATAATTTGTGTAGATCTGAGGAAGTTAAATGATGTATGCTTACATTATCCATTTCTGACATCGTTTAAGGAGGAAGTTAAATGATGTATGCTTACATTATCCATTTCTGACATCGTTTATAGATGAAGTGTTGGAGAATGTAAGAGGGCAGGAAGTGTATTCATTCATAGATGAATTTTCAGAATATCATCAGATCAAGATCGTGCAAGAAGATAGATATAAGACTACATTTGCGACATAATGGGGGTGTTACCAGTACACAATGATGCCTTTTGGATTGAAGGATGCACCCGTAGTATTCTCTAGAGTGGTTGTTGCAGCATTTAAAGAGTTCATCCATAAGTTCTTAGAAGTATACGTAGATGATTGGACGATGTTTATCCTGTTGAAAGATCATATTGAGATTTTGCGTTTGATATTGGGTGGGTGTAGGAAATTTTAGATATTTTTAAATTTGAAGTGCATTTTTTGTGCGTAGTTTGGTATCTTACTAGGCCATGTAGTGTGTAAGCAAGGATTGTTGGTAGATCCCATGAATATTATTATGATTGTTGATTTACCACAGCCAACTTCAGTGTGACGGTTACGAGCAACGTTGGGACATGCATGGTACTACATGAATTTCATTAAAGGATATGCACAGATTACATCCCCTATGTAAAGATTGCTAAAGAAGGAGCATAAGTTTCAATGGAGTGAGGTATGTCAGGAAGGGTTAGGTATCTTACTAGGCCATGTAGTGTGTAAGCAAGGATTGTTGGTAGATCCCATGAAGATTATTATGATTGTTGATTTACCACAACCAACTTCAGTGCGACGGTTACGAGCAACGTTGGGACATGCATAGTACTACATGAAGTTCATTAAAGGATATGCGCAGATTACATCCCCTATGGAGAAATTGCTAAAGAAGGAGCATAAGTTTCAATGGAGTGAGGTATGTCAGGAAGGGTTAGATACTTTGAAGCAGATATTGGTTACAACGTCGATTTTGATATTCCCAGATTGGAAGAAAGAGTTTCATGTTCACATGGATGCATCATATATAGCTTTAGGTGCAGTCTTAGCTCAACCTGGAGAAGGAGATATATATCATCCCATTTCCTTTGCAAACGTGAAATTGTCAACTACATAATAGAACTATACTATGACAGAACGTGAAGGATTAGCAATGGTGTATGCATTACAAAATTTTAGACATTACTTGTTGGGTTCACACTTTAAGATGTATACAGACCATTTTGCTCTAAGATATTTGGTCAATAAGCCAGTCTTTGGGGGGGAGAATATGCAAATGACTACTATTGTTTCACGAAAATGACTTTGAGGTAATTGTGAAACCAGGGAAATTTAATTCATGATCGGATCACTTATCACGCATACTATCAGGAGAAGACGCATGCAACTTCGATAAAAACTTACAGGACGTGCATTTATTTTTAGTACAAATGGTTGATGACTATTTTTCAAACATAGTTCAGTTCTTGAGCACAGGAGTAACCCCACCTAAGTTTACAATTGCGTAGAAAAAGCAATTAGTAGTGAAGGTCGCAGACTATCAACTCATAGCAGGAAATTTGTACAATTTAGGCACAGATGGTATTCTGCGACGATGTGTATTAGAAAATGAAAGACATATGATATTAGTAGAGGCACATGAAGGGGTTGCAGGAGGTCATTATGCAGGAAAAGTAATAACTCAGAAGATTTTACGTGCAAGATTGTGGTGGCCTACCCTTCATAATGATGCGAAGGAATTTTGTAAGACTTGTAATGTTTGCCAAATAATTAGGAATCCTTCTAGCAGAGATGAGATGCCCTTAGTACCACAGGTGACATTACAAGCTTTTGGTAAATGGGCAGAGAACTTTGTTGAGCCGATCAATCCACCAGTGAAGAGATCAGGATCAAGATACATCATTACTATGACACATTATTTGACTACATGGGCTGAAGCAGAACCTACCAAAGATTGCAGCATGAAGACATCTATGTGATTTTTGTTTGAAAATGTGGTGACAAGGTTTGGATTTCCAAGAATACTTATGAGTGATCAAGGAACTCATTTTCTGAATAGGACGATTGCAACATTGACAGAGGAGTTCCATATTCATCATCAGAAGAGCATTCCATATCATCCTTAGGCAAATGGAATAGTGGAAGCATTCAATAAGATACTAGAATATGCACTGACGAAGGTGTGCAATGTAAGCCGAGACGAATGGGACTTGAAGATTCCAATGGTATTATGGGCGTACAGGACTACAAGTAAGAAGTTGTTAGGGCAAACCCTATTCAAACTAGTGTATGGCCAAGAAGTTGTTATGCCTATGGAATTCATAGTACCGATTATGTGCATTGTTGCACTGACAGAGCTTACATAGTTTGGTGTAGTGGAGAAGAGATTGTTCAAGCTAATAGAGCTGGAAGAAGACCCATTTGTCGCAGGTTTCCATTAGCAAGTTCAGAAAGTGCGCGAGAAATCGTGGCATGACAGACAAATTAAACAGAAAAAGGCATAGACACAAGACTTACTATTTCTTTACGACAATAAGTTTTTGCAGCAACCCAGAAAGTTTCAAATGCATTGGTTGGGTCCATATGTGATCCGGTTTGTGAAAGATGAAGGTGTTGTTCAGTTGGAGAAACTGAATGGAGAAGTTGTGGAAGGACCAGTTAACAGTATTCAGTTGAAATTGTATAGGGACATTCGTACTTCCATGCACTACTTGGAGTGAGCAATATGTGCACCATTGTACTTATATTATAGTATATTATAAAAGAGAAAGAAAAAGAAAAGAAGAAAAACAACAAAATAATTTGAAGGTTGAAGTGATGCATAAGGATAAATGACTAAGGAGATAAAACCATAAAGTGTTGCAAAGATATGGAAAGACGAAGGAACTATATATAGGAAGGAAGATTGAAGTGCGGTAGAGATATGCGCAGAGAGAGGGAAACGCATCAAAGAGCATACATGACGGGACAAGCATTAAATAGCAATCACAACCATAAAGTAGTGGAGACACGTAGTCATAAATGAAGGGCGGAAAAAATATGTGGACAGACTAGCAAATAGAATGTATGATCCGCAAGAGGATACAAAATGATTGCGGAATATGGAAATCATTGTGTGAGAGTACAGTCAAATGGGACTGGAAATGATGGACAGGAAAAGGAATATAACAGATCACAACAGGCTATAATAGCAAAAAAATGGGCAATAAGGAAAGCCTAGTCGAGAGAACAGGGAGTTGGTAGTACTAAGAAAGCTAGGTGTGGTTCAAAGGGTTATGGCATCAATGAAAGAAAGAGCCACAAAGAAGCAGTTTGGTAAGCAAGCAGTAGCACATGAAAAAGATATGAAGGCACAGTAGCAGTCTCACGCATAGAAGATTGAAACATTGAAGGAAGAAGCAAATCCAAGGTTGGAAAAGTTCCCCAGAACAAGAAGGCAGAGAGGTCGTAAACAGAAAGGATCAAGAAGAAGAAGAAGAACATGAAGAACAAAGGAAGATAACTTGTTGTGTAGTAAGAACCTAGGTATTGCAACATTTGTGATACTTGAGAAACAAGAAAACCATCTACCCAGAATGAAGGAGAAAGTTAAAAAGGATTTCCATGCTTATTTGACTCTATACTGCCCAGGAAGAATGTCTTAAGTTAGCATTACTACAGAAAATATATCAGCACAAGCAAAGGAAAAGATCATAGTTTCAAGGGAGACATTCCAGAAGTTCATGGAGACCTGGAAGAAACCCTGAAGTGGCTCGGGACGAGCCAAAGGTGAGTGTTGGGGGCCTATTGGAGCATGACATTTCGGGTAAGTTTTGGGAATTGTGCAGGAGAAAACTATGCGACAAGTTAGTAAAGGAGCATCGTGCACGGAAGACAATTAGCGCATATTCAAGAGTCAACGCACAGAAGGTGGAAGTTAATTAGAAATAGTTATACCATTTGGTCCATTTTGTAATGGGATAAACCCGAATATTAATGTATAAATATGTATGGGTTTTGGGTAGAAGGTATGATGATCTATGAGGAGATATCATTGAGATGTAATTAGAGTTTGGAGAGAGTTGATCAAGTAAGGAAATATTGTTGGAGTCAAAGATGAAGAGTGAAGTGACGAATTAGAAAAGGAGCTAAGTTTGCACTGTATGCGCGAGCGGCTAGGGCATGTTGCGCAGAACTGATGTATCTTATTTGAGCGTAGTGCGCACTAGTTGTAAGGATTGAACATGAATGATTAATATAAGAAGCCAACAGTTGTGGGCATAGCTAAGTTTGGGGTGAACCATGTTAATTCTTTGTGTCATGATGTAATTTGTGATGTGTTTCTTTTATGTTATGCTTATGGCGCACTTGTAATGCTTAGATGGTTAATATGAATATGTCATATGATGGTTCTGTGCATGTATTGAATGGTTAAGTAAGATGAATCTGTTATATGTTATGATGTTGTTTTTATTTCGTGCACAAGGTATATTGCATGTTGAATGAATGTTAAGTAAGAATCAATGTTGGAACGGTCCCCATTCCCTTCATGATTGTGGAAGCTTGGTTCGTGCAATCCCCATACACAGTAGCAGTCTCACGCACAAAAGATCGAAACATTGCAGAAAGAAGCAGATCCAAGGTTGGAAAAGTTCCCCAGAACAAGAAGGCAGCAAGGTCGTAAACAGAAAGGATCAAGAAGAAGAAGAAGAACATGAAGAATAAAGGAAGAGAACTTGTTATGTAGTAAAAACCTAGGTATTGCAACATTTGTGATACTTGATAAACAAGAAAACCATCTACCCAGAATGAAGGAGAAAGTTAAAAAGGATTTCCATGCTTATTTGACTATGTACTGCCCAGGAAGAATGTCTAAAGTTAGCACTACTACAGAAAATATATCAGCACAAGCAAGGGAAAAGATCACAGTTTCAAGGAAGACATTCCAGAAGTTCATGGAGACCTGGAAGAAAGCCTGAAGTGGCTCGGGATGAGCCAAAGGTGAGTGTTGGGGGCCTATTGGAGTAGGACATTTTGGGTAAGTTTTGGGAATTGTGCAGGAGAAAACTATGCGACAAGTTAGAAAAGGAGCAGCGTGCACAGAAGACAATTAGCGCATATTCAAGAGTCAACGCACGGAAGGTGGAATTTAATTAGTAATAGTTAGACCGGGTGGTCCATTTTGTAACGGGATAAACCCAAATATTAATGTATAAATATGTATGGGTTTTGGGTAGAAGGTACGATGATCTATGAGGAGATATCATTGAGATGTAATTAGAGTTTGGAGAGAGTTGATCAAGGAAATATTGTTGGAGTCAAAGATGAAGAGTGAAGTGACGAATGAAAAAAGGAGCTAAGTTTTCACTGTATGCGCGAGCGGCTAGGGCATGTTGCGCAGAACTGATGTATCTTATTTGAGCATAGTGTTCACTAGTTGTAAGGATTGAACATGAATGATTAATATAAGAAGCCAACAGTTGTGGGCATAGCCGAGTTTGGGGTGAACCATGTTAAGTCTTTGTGTCATGATGTAAGTTGTGATGTGTTTCTTTTATGTTATGCTTATGGCGCACTTGTAATGCTTAGATGGTTAATATGAATATGTCATATGATGGTTATGTGCATGTATTGAATGGTTAAGTAAGATGAATCTGTTATATGTTATGATGTTGTTTTGATTTCGTGCACAAGGTATATTGCATGTTGAATGAATGTTAAGTAAGAATCAATGTTGGAACGGTCCCCATTCCCTTCATGATTGCGGAAGCCTGGTTCATGCAGTCCCCATAGGTATCTCGGGTGAGACTTCACCTGCTTACGAGTGATGTTGAAAGGGTCAGTATCTTGGGATTTGTTGGTGAATTAAAGTTGAACCCCGAGTCTACCCATTGCATGACAACAATCATCAGACAAGAAAATAACACATTGATTAAGGCCTCAAATGTATCTTTTCCATTCTTGGGCCTATTTTATTGCAATCCCATCATTTTCGTCGAAAGCTAATATTGATTCCTTCCCTCTAGTTCACCATGCACACTAATGTCTGCAATATTAAAAAATCTCATGTCCCTCAACCAGTGTCTCAAAGTATTATAAATAGAATAATAATCAGCACCTCCAACCCATGGATCCTCTCCCGGAATGACCCGATATCCCTTGCCAATTTTCCAAGCTACCCATTGGCCAAGGATTGGGAAATCCTAAAACATGCCCTTCCATATATTAGAGACACCCCTTACATATTTTTCTTGCAATCTGATCCATTATTCCACAATGTGATTAGGAAAATATTTGTGTTTCATCAATTTACCCCACATCCCTTTGATGAACAAAAGCCTCCAAATAATTTGAGCTTCCAACACTTCCCCAAACAGAGAAATGTTTTTCAACCCCCAACCACCACAGTTTTTGGGTTTATCGAAATACTTCCACTTCACCAAGGTGATTCCCTCTGTTTTTTTAGTGTCAGACCAAACAAAACTAAAACAACATTTATAGATAAGATGAATAATGCTTTTAGGCACATAAGCAAGAGAAATCCAGTATACTAGGATAGTTTCAAGAATTGACTTAATGAGTATAAGCCGACCACCAATAGAGAGCCATCTATAAAACCGACACTTGATCCTTTTTTCTATCTTTCTAACCATCCATAACCAATCAACTACCCTATAATCGTTCAGCTTTAGATAATATCCCAAGTATTTTAAACCTTGATCCATCTAGTCATTATTAAAATAAAACAACAAACTTAATTGCTTAATTACCTACAATGAAATATTATTACATAGAAAGGTGGATTTGGCATTGTTAATTTCCATCCCTGTCACATTACAAAATTGGTCAAGAATGCTCTTTATAGACCTCCACTCCTTGACAGATCCATCTCCATAAAGTAAAATATCATCCATGAAGAGCAAGTGAGACAACAAAAATTGATATGCCACGTGGACTCCTTTAATCATACCACCAACTCTAGCCTCCTTGAGGAGTCTAATCAGGCCTTCCACTACAAGAAGAAACCAAAACGACAATAATGGATACCCTTACCTCAACCCATGTGAGGCTTTGAAAAATTGGGACAAGGAACCATTAATTAACACTACGAAATTTGTCAAGGATACACAACCCATAATCTAAATTACAATTTTTAAATTCAACCCAATATGAAACAACACCAGCCGACAAAAGCCCAGCTTACCTTATCATGAGATTTTTCCAAATCCATTTTCATCACCATCTAGGGAATCTTCATCTTTTTAATCGATTGGAGACACTCTTGTGCCGAACCAATAACATCTAATATCTACATGTTGAAAAGGAACCTGAATTGTTCCTTGTAAATGCAAGAAGAATGAATACCTTTAAATATAATTGCAAGGACTTTAGCTATTAGCTTGTACAAGAGATTACATAAATAGATTGGACAAAAGTTTCCAAAAGAGACTGGATTATTCTTCTTAGGAATGAGAGCCAAGGAAGTGTCCTTAAGGGCACCGATAAATCTTCCAAAGACCCTAAACACTTCTACCATCCTCAACAACTCATTTGCCAGAAGATCATAAAAGCCCAAATAAAACTCTACAATCCATCGATCAGGACCAGGGCTCTTATCCCGCTTGAAGCCTGATAAGACCTCCTTAAGCTCCTCTTTAGTCATAGGGACCTCCATTTGCTTGTTTCTTGCCTCGTTAAAAAAACTAGGATAAACTCGAACTGATCGCATTGATCCACAATATGATTTCCTCCGGGTTCTTTAAACAAATTACCAAGGTAATATTTTTTATCTTCCTCAAGGTATTTGAAAGACCTAATTTTTCTCCCTTCTAGACCATTCAACTCCTAGATAGTGTTAATGTTTCTTCTGTGCTCAAAAAAAATTATGAAAAAAATTGGTGTTTTGTTTTCCCTCCTTAATCTAAATAGCTCAACTCTTCAATATCCAAGTGGATTCCTCAATGGATAGAAGTTGAGCCTTACTGGCTTCCAAGGTTTTGATTTCTAATAATTATTCCTCTAAGAAGACCCCTATCGCATTGTTTTGAAAAAATTTCCATATGAGATCCTCAACCAATAGCAATTTATCCTTGTGAAGCTTTCTTTGAGTTGTGTCCCAATTGACATACAAACACTTGATAGTATTTATATTGTCAATGAAATGATATGTAGTCGATGCATCCACCAGAGGGTCATAATGTTTCCAATGGACCTCAACCAAGCGACATAAACCATCCTGAGTCAACCAACAATGGTTAAATTTAAATGGTCGAGGGGGTTTCAAATCCCCCCTTTCCAATTTCAACAAAACAAGCATGTGATCAGAAAGGCCACCTTCCTCATTCCAACCTCTATATTTATTACACCACTCCAATAGGGATTTAGCTAAACAAATATGTCCATTCTCTTTGAAATTATAGCATCACCTGAGCGCCCATTCCTTCAAGTTAGAGCCAAAGGAATCGACTCGTTATATACTAATTTGGATAACTCAAACAATTGAGAAAATAATGTTTCCAAAGGATCCAACCTATCTAAGACACACCACACTTCCTGAGCATACATTGTAAGATTAATATCCTCTCCCGTAATAAGCTTCGGGTCCTTTAAAATTCCATGCTCTTACAAATCATAGTAAAAATATTTTTTCTCCACATACAGCTCGTGAACATTGAAAATTTCAATCAAAATGCCTGCATTAAACAAAAATGAATTAACAACCTCAAAAATCACATTCCAAGTTGAAACCAGACCACCAGATTGACCTACAACATCTAGGGTATAAAAATTCCACCCAGGAAGGAGTGAAGAAAGAGAAGCAAAAACTTTGTCACTAGTAACCATGGTTTCCTGAAAAAGAATGATATCCAGCTTATACATCTCTAACATCCTTCGAAGGGAAATATTTTTAGGGGTTCCCCCACCCCTCTCACATTTAGGGTTAAAACTATCATGGAGGGACACCACCAAAGTACTTTGATACTCTAAGTTTTTAATCAATAGTTTGTTGTTTACCCTGAAGAACCTATTTCGGGCCTTTAATTTTTCCTTCGGTATGAAGAAATTACACCCCACTTGCAAAGGAATATCGTCCAAAGGAGCCAAGCCTACATCTACCACCCCCCCTCCTTTGCTTTCTTATGGACCTTCAATCTTAATTCATAAGGCAGAGATGAAGGCTCCTTAAAGGAGACACTCAGATAACCTCTACTAAATGAGCATGTTGCATTAGCAGAATTACGGGACACATCTCGGGGACCGGGACTATCCAAAACATGATCTTCTTCCAAGACCTTAAGAAGTTCTTGAGAATTAACCAACCTAGAAGCAAGAGAAACCCCAATATCGAGCTTATCATTCCCACCCAAAACATGAGAATTTCGTGTCGAAAATAATCCAGATCAGGGGAGGAATGATTCAAAATACTTTGCTTAAACACCTTCGTTGAACCCACAACTCTAAATTGTGAAGTTGGAAAAACCTCCCTTTTTGAAGCCAAAACAAGTTAAACCTGACCATGATCAGAGTCCCTCAAAGGACATGGAGGAAGAATCGAGAATGATCCATCCACTGCCATGCTCGACACAAACCCTTTAGTTTTTTGGACTACAACTTCCTTTGTTTAGCGATCACCTTCTCCATATGACACTTTGATCTTAAGTGACAAATCTCCTTGCACAAATAATAACGAAACAAAATCTTCCCGTAGTCCATAATCTGATAAATCCACATATCCTTCCACAAAATTTCAATTTCTGGTACCAAACCCTTACTAATGTCGATCTCCACCAAAAACCTTGCAACCTCTTTTTCTTCCTACTCCAAACTACTCTCATTGAAATATACAAACTTTTCGATCTAATTACCCACATACTTAAAAAGTTGACCGAACCAGAGCTCTAAAGGGAAGCCTGGAAATAAAACCCAAATATGTTGTAGAACAAAAGGCTTGCTCCAAGGATCGAACCCAAGATACCGTCATCAAAGGACCATACTTGATGGGCCTCAAAGCCAGGCCCACCCCAATATCATCTTAAGATCACCTTTTGTTAGGGCCTGACCCTAACCCCTCTTAGTTGGTTATTAGTTAGCAAGTAATAAAGGTTGACATTAGTTAATAAGGCCTATTGAATAAATGTAAACA